>JAGPOW010002149.1:6924912-6952941 GCA_030014935.1 Caiman crocodilus | reverse complement strand
GGTATCTTTTATTAGACCAACCCAAATAGTTGGAGAATAGTTATTAAGCAAGCTTTCAGGTTCAAAAACCCTTTGTCAGGCTAAGGAAGTTTCAGCAGTCGGTGTGTGCTCTTCCTGGATGGAATGAAAAACGAAGAAGCCAGGGGCCGGGCTGGGGAGTCAGTTTCCAGGCAGATTATAATGTGTTCTACTGATACATACATACATATATATCAGTGTTTCAATTTACCTGTACTTTGGGGTATTCATGAGAGAATTTGTTATTTTTTTTAATCAGAGAAAACCAGGATCTCTGGTTATTATTAAACATACACAACTGTGGAAGGAGCCACAGTGCAGACAGTACTTGTCTGAAACATAGGACACAGCCAAGTCAAGGTTCCCTGCCATTTAACATGGGGGGAAAAAAAACCTTTTGTCTTCGGTTTGAGTACAAGCAGCATGGGAGGTAGGTGGCTTCTGTGGCTCTGACTCCAGCCCAACCCAGGGTCAGAGTTGGAGCTGCAGCAGTCACCTGATCATCCACCTCTACCACCTACCCCTCCCAGCCTCTGCCCCTACACCCCACCATTGCTTATCTTCTGCAGCTCTGGTTTTGGCTCTGGCTCTGGTCTGACCATGGAGCAGCAGTGGTGGCAGCAGATCCAGTCCTGGCTCTGGATCTGGGGCCTCCATAACTACCCTAGGCCAGAATCTGGCTGGAGCCAGAGCCAGAGCCAGAGGGGTAAGCAGCAGCTGGGGTAGTAGGACAAGGCAGTGGGGGAGGGGAAGCAGTGGCTGGGAGGGGGAGCAGGCAGTGGACAGGGAGCAGAGGCTGTGGCACAAGAAGCAGGTGTCAGGGAAGAAGCAGTCTTAGCAGGGAGTGATGGTAGGAAAGTGTTTGGGGGCAGGTGCTAGGGGGTAAAGGGACTGGAGTGTGCAAGCATCAAGGGGGCAGGCAGTGGGGGGTGGGGACATTTGACTGTCCCTCTGCCTCCCCCCCTCCCCATCTGCCCCCTACTCCTGATTGCTTCTTGTCTTGGATTTGAATACAAGGAGATGGGGGAGGCAGATGGCTGCTGCAGCTCTGGCCCTGGCCCCAACCTGGGGTCAGGGCTGGAGCTACATCTGCTGCCTGTCCCCTCCCCTGCCCACTGTCTATATCCTCCTATCTCTACCCATACCCTCCAGACCCTCACAGCCTCTTCCTTGCCCACCTGAAGTCTGGGACAGAGCTACTGCACTGTTGTATTTGATACCAGGCCAGGCTGGGGCATGTTCTATGTCCCAGGCTGGAGATGCGTTGGAGCCCTGCCAGAGCTCCAGCAAGTGTAACCAGTGGGAGAAAGGTGGGCAGAGGCGGCAGGGCAGAGGCCAAGCACTGGGGAGGGCAGGCAGCAGGTGGGGCAAGTGCGGAGGGGTAGGCAGCGGGAGGCAAGATGCTTCAGTCCCCCACTACCTGCCCACTCCTGCCTCCCCCACTGTGTGCCCCCTGCCACTGCTTTCCTTTCTGCAGAAGGGAAAGGGGATGAATTTAAAATAAGCCCCCCACATAGTTATTTTGTTCATGGAAAATTATAAGAGTTTTGTTGATTTTCCATGTTTAGAATCTAATTGTTGAGGGGGTCATCTTAAATTCAAAGTTATCTTGGATTTAGATTAATATGGTAATTAATAGGATTGTGTGAAGCTTCAGGTGCCGATTCAGTTTGGAGGGGATTCGGCCCCATTCGGTGGCCGAATCCGAATCAAATCAGGGGACCAATTAAAAGGTCTGAATTGATTCGAAGCTCTCAGAATTGATTCGAAAAAGATTTGGAGAGCTTTGATGATTCAGGCATTCTCCGCCCACTGCAGCAGGGAGCTGGACCAGGACTTGGAGCTGGTAAGTGGGGGTGGGGGAGGGGAGGCTGGAGGAGCAGGGAGGTGACGATGGGGGGACCCCTGCCAGACCCCATCCCCTGCCTGCTCTCTCAGGCCCACTGAGTGCCCTCCAACCCCTGCCCACTCCCCTAGCACCCCCATGGCTGCCCTGCCAGCCCCAGCTCCCAACCCTTTTAAAAAAAAAAAGCCCTCACTCACCGGCTGTTGCCAGTCAGAGGGGTGATCCCTGCTGCCCCCCACTGCCCCATGCTGCATGGAGGGCTCTGCCACAAGCCCCCTGACCCCCGCCCAATCCCTCAGCCCCCCCATGGCTGCCCTGTCTACCCCAGCTCTGGCCCATTAAGAAAACAAAAACTAAAAAAAAGAACTGACTCATCAGCTGCTGCAGCGGCCTCCATGCTTCTAAGGGCTTGTGGAAGAGCTCCCCCCTTGCTCCCACCCCTGCTCCCCCGCAGCATGGATTGCACCCCAGCTGGGCAGAAGCTGGTGATTCAGGCTTTTTTTTTTTTTTTAAAGGGCCAGGAGCTAGAGCAGACAGGACAGCCATGGTGGGGCTGTGGGAGTGGGAAGGGTTGGGGGCTCCTGGCAGAGCCAGGAACCAGTGAGTGTGGGCTCTTGTTTTCAAAGAGCTGGGAGCTGGGCTGGGCATGGCAGCCATTGAGAGCGGGCTGGGGATGGGGCCTGTGTGATTCAGAGATTCAGCTGATTTGGCAGCAGCCAAATCTTTGAATCAGATTTGGCTGAATTGATTCAGGACAATGGTTCAAATCACCAAATGGAATCACTGTCCCCCAAATCAGCCGAATCTGAAGCAAATACTAGCTGCTTTGCACAGGCCTAGTAATTAAATAATGCTTCAGCGATCTTTCTGCATAAAGATAGTAGTTATGCATTTACCCAAGAAATAGATATGGAAAAAACGAGAATAATAAGCATAATGATACATTTTTTTTTTTACAAGTGCAAGGACTAGAGCTCCCAGAACCCAAATTCTCTAAAGCTCTGCAGTATCTGGAAGTAGGTATAAGTGTCTGTTGGAATAGGAGCAATTTGTTCCTACAAATGAGCAATGGAGGAGGTAGTCTGGACTAGTAACACCAATTTTAATTATTATATTAGAATTAAAAAAGGTAGACATGGAAACGGTCTAATCTGTTTGCAATAAATTCATACAAAATGAAGAATTGGACATTTAAGTGTTTTCTGCTTGTATGACTGCAGAAGCCAATTTTACAGCAGGATTGCATTTACAGGCATTTTAGAAAAATATTACCAATATTGCACTATTATTTTTACTAGTAAAATATTTAGGGCTATAAATAGGACTTAAAACCTGCTTTGTAATCAGTATATAAGCCTCCTTCACCCCATGCAATCATGAGCAAACCAACTTAGGCAATCTGTTCCTTTTGACATTGACATTAATTAATTACCAGCTCCTCTGAGTCAGTATCAATGGGATCACAACACAAGGGAAAGACATAAATAAAGACCGGCTGCAGAACTAGAGCAAGCTTGAAGACCAACAGCATCTGTCTGATTACATACCAGATTTGTCATTTACAGGGAATATGTGGGTTTTAGTTAATGAAGCCTCTTGCTATCATAAGCTCAGAGCTTCAAGCCAAGTTATTACAAAAGCTCTAGCATTTTTAGATCTATACATCTATTTATAGTACTTCAGCATCAGAGTGAATAGTT
Source organism: Caiman crocodilus (assembly GCA_030014935.1). NCBI lineage: Eukaryota > Metazoa > Chordata > Crocodylia > Alligatoridae > Caiman > Caiman crocodilus. The sequence goes on along the minus strand of JAGPOW010002149.1, from coordinate 6,949,377 downwards.
TCCCATTCTTATGTTTCCACAGTGCTACTATTCCTGCTACCAGCTTTCTAGATAAGTTCTCCACAATTGCCACTGTTTGTAGTACAGTGAAGCAAAAAAGATGTTTTTCAAAGAAATATTTAAGTCACTACTGACCATTATTTAAGTTACATATTTTCCCTGTGTCATTTTACAGACAATGTTGTTTCAGTTTCTCCCTTCTAAATGTTATGCCTCTTCCATTTTAATCCTTGCCAGTTCAGACTGCTCTCAACAAAGCACGCTCTCCTGTTACATCCAGTCTACTCTCAAAAGCAATGAACTTTCATTGCTCTCTGTGAGTTACCACTACATAGTGGAAAATCTTCCCAGTATTCAACAACATTTTTCTTAGTTTCACTATATTATCTCTGTGTGCCATAGTACATAATTGCCCTTGACATCTGCATTCTTGAATGATTTCCAGCCTTCTTGGTCTCTCCCCATTCCTTAAAATAATCACTGCTTACATACCAACATGCCATGGCTGAAACCATGTCTTTATTGCAAGCAGAAGTAGTCACAATACAGGTTCTCTGATTAAGTACTGGGATATGCATTGAAGACATGGAGATCTTTCCAAGACCTTAGAGTCACCCTGCCTGGTTATGGAAAGCAAATTACAAGCAGCTCTTAGTTTCATTTACCATGAGCTAAATGCTAACCTCCGCCAACAGTGTTGCTGGACAGGTACAGACATAGCAGCAGCAGCACTAGTGAAATGATCCTATTAAAAAACAAAGCTAAGCCACTGCCAAAGATAGCATTCCACAAGGCTTGTGAAGCCTTGTCAGGAAACTGAAATATCCCACTTGGAAAGTTAAATGTAGTTTTGTATTTTTAAAGAACAGTTAATGAACAAGTATGATCATCATAGAAAATGTTGGTTTCAATTAGGGTAGAAAATATTTCCCTTTAGCTTACACTGGCTCAATTTTTCAGATATGAAATGTTGAGGTGGAAATCATGTTACTGGGGAGTTGAGAAATAAAATATCTTTGCAAACAGGAAGCCTTCCACAGATTCCTGCAATATTCTCCTTTTGCACACCAAAAACTATCCAAGGGGGTACTCTGACCTAAGACCTACAATTTCTAGTAAAGAACACCTTAAGCTTTGAAAAGAAAATCTCATGAGCTCTGTTTACTGAATTTGATATGTTTGATACATTTACCTTATTAATATGGACAGACCTAAAATGTATGCTTTGTCTCCAAAATTTTCACAGTAGACAGATCTATTTTATTTTTTTATGCAAAGTTGTGTCAAGTCACAATTAGACTGCCGGTGCCTGTAGAATCTGTTCCAGAGGTAGAGAAACCAAGCAGTTGGAATACTTGAGAATTCTGCCACCCCGCAGATTAAAGATCCAAGTTTCAAACATGCTGAAGCTGTGATTTTATTGCAAGCAGATATACAGATACAATATAGGCTATCCAACTAAGTACTGGGATGTGCACTGCAAACATGGAGAGCTTCCCATGCCCTAATTAGAGTCATCCTGTCTGTATGCTTAACATTCATACTGTATGGTTTTCAAGCTTTATTTTTAATGGCTATTCTTTTTTCCCAGGAAGCTGAATTTGTAATACTGAGTCAATGAAGCATGTATATAAATGTATCACTAGCTCAGCATTATACATCAGGCTTCTACTAAAAAAAAAAACAAACCCTTTTTTTTAATACCGATTTGTATGACAAAGTAGCCTGGTTCTTATTTCATGAATAAGAACTGTCTTCATTTTGTCAAATCAAATTTTTTGAAGCTGTCTCATTTTTCAAATGAAGATTAACATTTTTAATTCAAACGGTGCTTTTATCCACTCAGTAAGTAATGGTGTTTCACAACATCTGAGTTTAGGCCATAATAATGGCAACTGTCACTGTAATCTGATAGATTCTAGTCTGTAGGAAGAACTGCATCCATTATTTTCCTTGGATGTCATGTTATTAAGAGCTTTGGTCACTAACCTGGAATCATCATTTTAGAAACTGAGTATCTGATTTTGAGAGCTCCTGAGTATACATGTGTAAAAATGTGAACATACTGAAATAGACAGGGCCATACAAAATCAATACAGGTGCATGGCACCAATGGAAGTTGGCCAGACTTATTAATAATCTCTTAAATCTGAAATAACTGCAGTGAAGCTATGGGCTTTATATTTGCATCACAACCTAACCATGCAATCACACCTAAAGGAACAGACAATGACTTATCTACCAGGGGTGTGCGAAGTGGGCCCTATTTGATTCGGCCCAAATCAGGGACAGTGATTCAATTAGTTGATTTGGATCACTGTCCCTGATTTGATTCACCCAAATCTGAATCGGAAGATTTGATGTTGATTCAGAGAATCAGCAATTCAGACACAGGCACAGCTTTGAATGTTTTTTCTACATACTCTGAGGTAGCAGGCGCAGCTTGTAAACGCTCTGATATTGGGGCACATGGAGCGTCCCACAGGAGTGCAGAGGGGCTGTGGCAGAAAGCCACCTTTGTTTTTCCCCCAAAAACTCTGCTCTGTGACAATGTGATTAGGATGGGCCCAGCAGAGAGACTCGCCTTTACCCGATCTCTTTAGGTAAGCTGAGCTGGATACATTCCTGAGGGAGGGGGGAACCTGCTCCCTCTGCCTACCTGACTAGTTTCACATACCTGGGTGAGGGGCTTCCTCCCAGGTGGGCTAGAGTCTGCCCAGCAACTAGTGAGGTATTTCAAATTGGTTGGCTGACAGCCAACAGGTGCTGGCCTCCTCTGGACCAGGTAAATGAGGTCATAAGGGTTCTATAAGTTAAGGACTGCCCAGGAGGAGGGGGCAGCAGCCATGAGGGATACTCAGAGATAGAGAAGAGCTGGACCATCTGAAACCTGCTCTCTCTCTCAAAACTCATGATCAAGGAACTGCCTGCCTCCAGGGGGAATCTCCAACAACCTCTGGATGATACTTGTGAGCAAGCTACCTGAGATCTAACTAGATATATAGCTTGCAGTAACTCTGATGCAAGATCAAAGGCTACCCCGGCCACAGGAGTTTGCTCTATGAGATTTCTCCGATATTGCTCTACCCTGTACCCTAGTCTAAGCCTACCCTCTGTAACCAATAAACTTCTCCTTTGTATCTAATGTGGGAGACTTATTTTAAGCGGGTCTAGATTACGCCTTGGGGTCCCCTTGGTTCGGTTGACTAAGGGAGACCACTACTTGTGCTTCTGACTGAGGGAAGCACCCCATCTTCTTGAAGTGAATCAAGTACCCTTGAGGGCTACTAGGCTTGTGTTTCCCAGGGTGCACAGAGCCAGAATTAAGTCCAGAGCCCTGGGTGGTGGCAGTGGAACCCCCAGGCTAGTGGGGGTGCTCCCGGAAGGGGGTCAGCCAGGCATAAGCCGCCCCCAGGGAGGTACTCGGAGCCTGGAAGGGGGTCGGGTGCAGTGAGGTGGGTGGCTCAATGCAAGAGCGCCCCCTACTGGCCGCCACAGGGCCCCTCCCCACATGCTCGGCGGCGAACCTGGAAGCGGACCGGAAGTACTTCTGGTCCACTTCTGGGTCTGACGAGGAGCGCGCAGACCCTCCCCCAACTCAGTGATTGGCCACAGGGGGACCCCAGGTACCCCACCAGACCCAATCACTGAGCTGGAGGACATGGAGCGGCTCCCTAGTGCACTTCTTGGCAGACCCAGAAGTGGATTGGAAGTGCTTCTGCTCCATTTCCAGGTCTGCTGCCAAGCGTGCCGGGGAGGCCCCCTGTGCTCCTGTGGGATGCTCCATACACCCCAGAACCAAAGCATTCATGAGCCCCTGCTACCTAGAGGTATGTAGAAAAAAACATTTAAATCTGTGTCTATGTCCAAATCTCTGAATCTTTCCAAATCTCTCTGAATCGATTTGGAGGGTTCTGATTCGATTCAGAGAGATTAAAGGGTCCTCTGATTCAATTCAGATTCAGAGATTCGGCCACCAAATCTGGCCAAATCTCCACCAAATCGAATCAGGGACTGAACCTTTGCATAGCCCTATTATCTAACTCTATTTAAAAATATTGATTATTGCCTTAGTTGGAATATAGTCAGGAAAAGACCATATTGTAAAACTAGCCTAACTGGATCTTCTAGTTTAGGTAACTGGACTATTCTATATGAATGTATTCTCATTATAACATGATAGGATAAAGCTTTTGATACCTTTAATAAAAAAAAAAAACCTAGCACCTTTCCATTTAAATCTGCAAAATTCAGCCTGTAACTAGAGATAAATGTAGTACTGTATAACCTCTCAAGGAAAAGATGCATGGCACAGAAGATACGCAGCAGCAAATGTGGCTGTTCTTCACCTGTGTCATAATACAGGGTCACTTGTTCAAGGCTGACCTAATTAATGTTCTGTGAACTAAGCATACTATACAGATAGCTTAATACCTTGTCAACTGTGTGACAATGCTGTGCAGCTTATTCTTGTGCAAGATTGGCTCCAATTGTAGTAAAAAAAAAGCCCATCAGCATTGCAAATGCTAAGGTTTTCACACTGTTGTGGTCACAGCAGGGAAAGCATTACCACATAAGAAAGTGATCCAAGTTAATTTCCTCCTGACATTTCATAAATATAAAGGAGGAGGGAGGAGGAAAGAGAAATGGGCCAAGTTCAGAATACACATGCAATTATAGTGAAATCAAAGTGTAAAGTCCAGCTCCCTGAAGTCAGTAGACATAAGACTGTTTCAGGGCACTAAGGAACTGCCTGGGGAGAGCCCAAAGAGCCAGGCAGGAGCCCAGGTGCAACCTGCTAAGGAGGCAATTAGTTTGTACCTATACCTGGTCAGCTGGCAGGATGAGGCAGGGCCTGCCTCATATATAAACCCCAGGGCAGAGGCCAGGAGGGCAGTTCCCTGCCAGCAGCCAAGGGGGAAGGAGCTCTCCCAGAGCAAGCAAAGGGGAGAGGCCTGACTGCAGGGGCAGATTCTGATACTGTTGAGGGATGGAGCACCCCCAGGGTGGCTCGAATAATGTTATAGCTGGGCAGCTTGAATTTATGTTATAGCCTTGGGCCTTGCAGGTTGATTTTTATGAGACTGGTGGTTTGGGTGAGGCTATTAGGGGAAGGAGAAGGCCTCATTGGGGGCCCATGGCAGCATGGGGACCCCAGCACCAGAGAGGTCGCAGCACTTTGCAGAGCAAGACAGGGCTGCGGAGACCCCAGGGAGGACAAGGGGGCCAAATTACAATAAGGCCTAGACTGGACAACATCGGTACCACTTGTGAGGCTTGGGGTGTGGTAAAGGGGTAGTTGGAACCATGCACAGTCCATAAGGCTAGGTGCCCCGAAACACCTATTTTGAAGCGGGACACACCAGAGGTCCGGAAGCCCACAGGGTCCAGAGAATCAATCAAGACTGTGTCCAAGAGGACTTAAAGGCAGCCTCCCTATTAATCATTCCATCAAAGACATGGCAGGCGAGAATAGAGGGTGCCCATAGGGCCAACTTGGCACAGTAAAGGGGCCTTAGGCAGATCACAGCCATCCGTCAGGACCCCATCCCATAACAAAGACAAGGAAAATTTTGGCCCACTCTGACTTTCCACTGTGTGGCTCTTTAAAATAAGGTCTTTTATATTAAACAGACAAGAAATTAATATTGCTTATTTACCTGGGCAGGAACTTCAGCTGCACACTAAAGGATGACTGGGCTTGAATGTAACCTGTTTTCGGAAGCAGCTCCATGTATTTGCTCACTTTTTTGCATACTTCAAACTTCAAGCGCAATGCAGCTTTTGCTCTATAAACAGATCAGAAGGCCCTGAGTACTTCTGTAATGTATGCACTCCAAGTTCAAATATGGTTTTCTCAATTTTATTCATCTACTATGTTTTGCCTTTTCCCCTTTTGACTCAGTTGTGTATTTTTAGAGTTATTCTGGGTCCAATTCCAATTTTTAGAGTTATTCTTGGTCCAATTCTATGTCAGACCCTGAACTGTTAAAGAAAACTCGCACAGTTGTATGGACTCTCAAAGTGCAGTACTTCCAAAATCTTATGTTCTATTTTTGAGTTTCCCCAGCTGCACTGGAAGTGAAATATTCTGTAGATAGATATTTAAAAGTGACTTTGAAACAGTGATACATCAGCACAGCAGACTGAAGATCAAAGCTGATGTGTTATAGAATGCCAGCTAGTTATTACACATTTAACCTTTGTTAATCAGCTGCTCCAAGAATTCAAGCTATCTAGCTGCATTGGCAGTTGGCCTCTAAATGGTCTGGGCTGCAGCAGGGAACCCACTCAGATGGAGTAGCCCCACTGTAAGATTGACTCTAAACCTTGTTGGGCCACTGCAATCCCAGACAGGGCGAGATTAAATAAAAGTAACCAAGCATTAATTAGGCCATTAACAGAGGAAAGAAAGTGCAGCAATCACTATGGTATCTAGCTCTGGTTTCACATGTTGGCAAATGCAAAATGCCATAGTTTGCGCTAGGGAAATAAGAGGAATTACCCAAAAAGTGGATGGTGCACAGAAATAAAACAACAAACAGCCATTTGAAAAATTCTGATGGCCTGATTTGTTCAAGTAATCTAAAGAGGCTTTAGAGTTCAGTAGCTAGCACCTAGTAAAATATAAATAGAGAGAAAAAATACTCTAATTGTATTAGAGAACAAGGGGTTTTTTTTATACCAGGAACTGCAGTGATAAAAAGAAATCATATCTTTAGGGTGTATTTTATTAATTATGGTGACCTGTGACTAAAAAACAGGAGTTGACATATCTGTTGTAACTAGGGCTGTCAAAAAAAACCCCCAAAAAACTAAAAACAGCTAAAAACTCAAAATGCTAAGCAGAAAAACTGAAATTATGCAAAATTATGCAGGTATTTTGTATGGTTGAGGGGTGAGTGTGAGGTGTGTGTGGGATTTTGTGAAGGTGTGGGGGGGGCTGTGGGGGTATGTGTGTGAGATTTGGATCCCGGGGAGGGGGTTCCTGTATGCCCTGGCAGGATGTGGAGTGGAGTGTGTGAGGATGTGTGAGTCAGGAGTGAGGGGCAGCAGCAGAGCTAGGGGGTCTGTGGTTTGGGAGTACAAACAGGTACACATAGGCACACAAAAAGACACACATAGCACCCAGTGGGTAAGTCTGTAGAGGGGAAGGAGCATGGGGGGAGGGAAGAGATGTGGGGGAAGCAGTCCGAGGTCCCCACTGTGAGGGAGGGAGTAGGGCAGGGGTAGGGGCTTGATGAATGTGGCCCTGAGGCTGAGGCAAGTCACGGGATAGAGCCATGGTCCAGGTACGGGGGGAGCACAGCTCCCACCACTGCGTACACCTCCAGGGGAGGCATGCAGAACAAGTGTCCCCCAGATTCGTGCGTGGGGTGGAGGTGGGCTGTGGGCTTAGGGCTCTGTGCCCTGCTTCCATTACCCCGGGAGTTGCGCAATGCCATGCTGTGCCTCCTGCCTCCAGGCAGGCAGTGGATGCTTGGCACAGCCAGTGTGTGGCTTCCAAGGCAAATGCAGCATGGCACAGACAGCCCCAGACCACAGCCTACCTCTGCCCTGCACACAAATCTGGGGGGCACATGCTCCTCTGTCTCATGACTTGCCCCAGCTTCTGCCTCACTCCCTCCCTCATTGTGGGTGCTTTGATCTGCACCCCCCACCTTTTCTGTCCCCCATGCTCCTCTCCCCTACAGACATACCTGCTGGGCAGTGCTCTACATGCCACCAGGCTGTGTTCCTGGCCGTGTGCAGGCTATGGCTGCTTGTCTCTGTCTATGTCTGTGCGCACCCCTTCTACCCCACTGCAGCAGCCTGGAGCCTGGGCTGCCCTGCATTCCTCCGCACTGCCACTGCTGCCCTTCTGGGTGGCCCAGAGGCAACAGTGATGGCAGCGGAGCAGAGCCCAGGCATGGGCTCCAAAATCACATGTGATTAATGCGTTAAAAAAAAATAACGTAAACACCAATTAATGTGTTAATCGTGCACGTTAACTGTGATTAATTGACAGCCCTAGTTGTAAACTATCCGTTCATCCCTTCCAAAGAAGGGATTCTGTAGGGCTAGAGGTTATGTTGATGAAAAGGTGATATTGCCCATCATGTTGCTAATCTTTTATCGATATGCACCTGCAGGTGATACACAGGAAGCTAAGGAAATGTTTTGCTAGTCTAGTGATTTCAAACAGGTACTGCAGCACCCTGGGGTACCTTACAATTTTTTCAAGGGTGCTGTGAGCACAATGTCAGCATTGTTAGGTGTTGCACACATGATTCATATAATAAACCCAGAGATTTCAAACAGGAATCCATCATATTAAAAACATTCTGACTTCTTGAGATCTTGTTCAAAGTTCTTTGCAACAGACAAATTGCCTTATTATTTTTCCGTAATCAAAAAAAATGAGTGACAACTAAGACCTAATACTTTTCAAGGAGCACCTTGAGACAAATGAGGGGTGCCTCAAGTATAAAAAGGTTGAAAACCACTGGCTCAGCCATCATTTTCTGGGGCAATGTATTTCAAATAGAGAGGATAAGTTAGGGCCCCAATTCTCCTATGGTGCTGAGGACAGTCTCCAATGTATTAAGGATGTTTAACTCAGTTGGATTTTGAAGAGGCTTAGCATTTGTAAGATTGTTCTCATTAGCTTGGTTATGTTCTGGACTAAGTTACTTGACAGCACCTTCCTTTAGGAACACCTAAAGTCTGGTATTTGCACTGGCAGAGAAAACCAGTTTGATTTGACAAGTTATTCTGCCCCTGCACTTATCTTGTCCCTGGGTGTGGGTTATCTAAACTAAGTAAAATCTCTTACATAACTTGTGCTTGTCAAATTTGTAAGCTGAATTTCTGAGATAACAGCTTTCATTTTTTTCCAACTGCAAGAAATCTCAGCAGTGTCTAATTCTGGTAAGAGGTTTAGAATATATGTCTTCTAACAGAAATAGTAAAAAACAACAATCCTATTAGCATGCTCTTAAATAGAACCTAAACTAAAGGGATTGTTAAAATAGGAACATTCAGCATGTAGCTTCCAGTAAGTGCGTTAAATAGACAGAAGAAAACCAGTACCTGCAAGTCAATTAACAGAGTGTCTCATGTAGCTATTCTCCAAAAAAAAGAACTATTGCCTGGGTCTCTAGAATATTTATAAAACCAGAGCGCTGAAGATACAAACAGACATTGTTTTTGTTGCAGCATCAGCTGTGTTGGGATGTGACCTAACAAAGTTGATCTGACCGATCAGCAGAAACATCTGTTGCTGGAGCCACTGTCCCACAGGGTAAGGTCCCTCCCTACTGCTCCTGGGGCCCAATCCTGCGGGACATAGCCCCAGGTGCTGTGCCCTGACATGAGGCATGCTTCTGCAAGTGGGGAAAACAAGCCGAAAAAGTCTATTCCTGCAAGGGAATTCCCACTGCATGCAATAAGTGAACAGATGTCCTCCCCTATAAAGCATCACAAACTGTGACTATATTTGGTTGCACAAACATTTTGGGGCACCTACAGCATGCCAAGGAGCAAGGACATCTGTTCACTTGCACCTTCTGCTGCCACCAACATTTTTATGGCATCTGTTTGCACCCTACATGGTTGCTAAAAGTCCCAGCAAGGAAAAGGTGGCCTGAAGCTGTCTTCCAGTGCTGACATGCATCTCAGACTAACTCCAGGTGAAAACCATAGGAAGAACACCACCAAGACGTATCAGAAGACACCGCAAACTGAATGATGGCTCTGGTGTACAAACGAAAGACATTAAACATTCTGACCTCCCTAAAACTTAGCATGTAAATTTAGAACTGGTGAAATCTGCTGAGTTGCCAGCACTAGCAACTGAAGCTTTTCATGTGTGGAATGGGTACAGCACAGACAAGGGCAGTGCAGTTTTCTCCTCACTGCCCAACCAGGGTGCCTTGCTTCAATGGGGCTGGAACTGAAAAATGTTGATGTAGTTCAGTCAGTAGAGATGACAACTAAGGTTGCCGTGTATTTGTGCACTGTGGCTGCATGTCCATTAAGGTCTGAAGGGAGAAGCAATGGCATAACAAGCAGAGTTGGTACCCTGAGCAAACACTGAGAGCAAACAGTGGGGAGGGCACTATTGTGAGAGCAGGGGGGGTGGGGGGGAAGGGTAGGGGGGGCACAAAAACCTTACTCCTCCTGGGGACTCCTAAACAGTCCCTGGCTAAGCTGCTGCTGCTACTGCTGCTGCTATCTCATACACTGCCAACCATGTTCTAAAAGCAGCATCAGCATCAGCATCCAGGGACTGTTTTGGAGTTCTTAGCAGGGGTAAACAGTGGGGCTGCTCCTACTGCTGGGGCAGGAACTTCATGGGGGCAGAGTCAGGAATTGTCACATCCTTCATAACATGGTACCCAGGATGGGTGCCCGTCTTGCCCACCCCTAGTTATGTTACTAAGGAGAAAACTGGAAAAAAATCAGCAGAAGATACTAGAGAATGAATTAAATTGGAAGTCTATATATTCAGGGCAGGAGCAAGAAGATTCTGAAGTTCTGATTAGAGTCTAATGATGTTTTACTTAACAAGATTAAGAGAGTACCAAGTGATCACTGTGGCTGCTGACAGATGTTCAGTTAAAGGTGCAATGGGATCTGATACTCAATCCCAATAATAATGCTTCCTGCCACGCCATGTGTATGGCAAGAGGTGTTATAATTTGGATCAGCAATCAGATGCCAACTGCACCCTATTTCCAGTGCAGAGGGAGCCCAGAATCGTGATCCTGGGCTCCCTCTGCACTGGCAAGTAGTAAGGCAGGAGCCCAGTCATCAGATCGGCTTTCCCAGCCACAGAAGTGCACTAAAGTGCTTTGTTTGAAGGGCTTTGATATGCTCCCTTGACTAGAAGTGCTGATCAGCTGACTGCTGTTTCCAGCCATAAGATAATGCCAGAACCCTTTAAGGCTCTCAGGCACCCCAAGCTAGGTGAACTGATCAGCTGATTGGCACTGGTCATATGTTCAATTTAAGGTGCAATGGGAACCAGCCATGAAGTTATTGCAAATATTTTTGTGTACATTTTTATATTTTTTATGGCACCATTAATTGTATGAACAAGTAGTGGGATTACTGCTTAAGACATGATTAACTTAATCATACTTTAAGTGTAACGACTGCCAAAAGCCTCTTATTTAATATCTCTAAATATGATTTTAAGAATTTGGGGAATCTGTCTGCACACAGTTTATGGATTCTGTTGAATACTGGGGATTCTTTCTATAAATCTGTGTCAAATAGCTAACTCTATTTGATTGAAAAGTTTGTTTTCTTCTCTGCCATCTGCCATCAGTTCCCTCCACATTGAGCTCAAGCCAACCAGAAATCAGTTAAATATGTTATTGCTTTGTCTAGATCTGAATAGTGCTTATTCAGTGCTTATTCAGTGGTGCTCAACCTTTTTGCCTCGTGGGCTGGACTAGTAGTGCCCAGCTCATCCATAAGCTGGATCTAGCTGGTGTTCCCAGCCTGGTGCCTGGGTAGGCACAGGGGGCACCATGTGGCCACATGGAGGGAGGCAATGGGAAGGTTGGCCCTAACGCAGCCCCTCAGGAGAAAAGAGTTTGCCCTGGCCCTGTGGAAAGGAAAGGTGATGTGGCTATCTCTGGGAGCTCCACCAGGCTTGAGAAAATGATGTTTGACATTTTTACTTCTCGCTCAAGTAACTTCTTATAATACCATTATTTTGTTAGATTAAAAAAACCCCAAACCGATCACAAATGTTTTACTGAGTAACTCACCTGCTTTGAATGACAATACAGTCTTGATATAGTCTGTCATACATACAAATCTTTAGATCAACATTTGGATTTGTTACCCAAACTGGCACATCAACAGAAACACCAATGGCAGTAAAGAACAGCTGCATATAAAAAGTCAACAAAGTTACTTTTTACTATCACTCATTCAAAATCCTAATAGATCATTGTGAAGAGTAGAGTTTATACTGACAACCTACAGTAGAACAATATATCCTATTATTTAAACTATTTTATTAGACCAAAGGAAGCAAAACCTTTATATACTATAATTTGTCAGGTTGCTTGCTATTCTAATGAACATCAGCTATACTGATTCTTGCCTGTCTGCTATCAGGGATTCTGTAGCAGAAGCTGTAGAGGAATGTTATGCTGCCCCTGGTAGTGCAACAGTATTTAGAATGTGTAGAATCACTGGGTGTTTTTAGACATGCTCTGGAGGTGGGGGAGTGGCGCTTTAATTAGAGCATCTCCAAGAGCCACTCTAATTAAAGCGCTGCCACATCTTCTGGATCAGTGGCCCCGCGCTTAAAAATGGCATTCAGTGAGCTTTAGTTTAAGTGCTCCCATCACCATTTTTAAGTGCAGAGACACTGATACACAAGATGCAGACTAGATTAATCATATCTGCTCCAATACACTGGAATTCCAGCACATCGGAGAAGCCTTGGGGCAGAAGTATAGGTGCCCTCCATGTTTTAAACTGTATTTAGCACTACAGTAAAACAACTCTAGAGTCTTCAGTTTTGTTTATCCAACGGACAGTTACAGAAAGGGCACAGAGTACGGGCATTATTACAGTGACCCCTGCCAGATGATTCAACCCACACCCCAACAGATATCTCCTCCCTCCCAGGGTTGAAAGAAGCCTACTCATAATGTTATGAAGACCTGGACTATCCTGCTATAGCTCCTTTTGTTGAGCAATCCCTTTGTGGACTTTGGGGTACTTTGGGGGACTCTGACTCTTCCTGCAAGGTGCAGATTTTCTGGTAAGCTTCTTAAAGCAGCCTCCAATCACAGTTGGGCCAAAACAAAAATGCTAAATTATAATATGCTATAGTGGCAACTACATTTTTCATTAGTCCTGGTTGTCACTAATCTGTTCCAATGCTAGGGAAGGCCACCAGTGGGAAGGAAAATAAAGTGCGTGTGTGAGAGGGGGAAAATGGAGAACTGATCAAGGGGGAAAAAAATATATATTCATTTCCTGGCAACTGTGTATTTTTCTGATATAATCCAGAGTAGAACTGGGATATCAGAGGAGGTGATTTGTCTGTAAAGAAAGTTGAGAATCATCAGTAAGCATAAGAGCAACAGTAATGCTCCATAAATAGAGAGGCCATGTAGCCTTCTAAAATCTGTTATCTTCAATTTCACAGTATATCACTAGGCTTGCTCTTCTTTCCTAGAATAACTACTGTACATTTATTTTTCTCTAACCTTTCCCATGGTTTTATCCCCACCTTCCAATCCTATGTAGTTCTTATTACATGGAGAAAGATTTCAAGTGTGTAGAATCAGCACAAGAAATACTCACTGGGTTGGAGTTTTGGTTGTCAAATGTAAATACAAATTCTGCCCGAACATCCCCAGGAATGGCTGGAACAAAAATAACCTGAAGTTTGACGGAGCTAAAGGGTCCAATTTCACCTTCTGTAACCTAAGGAAGAAAATAAAACAAAAATCCTTTCATTAAAACCTGGCGATTTTATTGTACCTAGCAATAATATCCTGTAGCATTAGATCAGCAGAATGCTTTTGTAAATGTATTTTCAATGACATAGATATTTCCTTTGTCAAAATGAATGCACTACGCTGACCCAAGAGAAAAGCATTAGCAATAGTTCCTTCTTGCAGGAAGCTGAAGGCTTCATCTGAGATGCCATGTGCCTTTAGTTTCCAGAGGCAGTTCAAAATCTTGCATAATTCTTAGCTTCTGTAGGGACAATTTGGGTGGTTGCTTGAGTTTTTCTTGTTTATTCTATGTTCCCATTCTTCCAGCAGCTGAGAAGAATATTGGTCATCTCCTGTCATACTCACTCAAATCTGAAACCTTGTCCATCTCTCCACATCACCAAGCACAACCTGTTCTCAATAGCTTTATTGCCACTAGTTGTTGATTCCTTTATTTCCTGTATGAACAAATTTCACTTGAACCCCCTTTTCCAACCTTCTAGACTGAAAAAAGCCCTAACTTCAAGGAAGGCACAAATATTAGTTTGTAAGAATTTTTTCAAATTGCATGAAAATAGTAGTGAATCTGTGAAAGGGGATGAAACAAAATCTCCACGTCTCGTCACAACACACTTTGGTTTAATTATGTATTTTAAAAGATAGAGAGAACAGAAAGCAGCTGATTCCAAGACTGAAAGAATAAAACTGTGTGTAGAATCCTTCCTGACAGAACACCCCTTCCCTTCCATAATAATATGGTTTATTTTAAGTATTAACTGTGGTAGAATATGATGAAAGTTAATGGGCTTGTCACGGTTTGTCAGTCATAAACCAACTCCTTTCACTGAAGCTAAAAGAAGTTTTGCTTAAGTAAGGAGTGTAAAATTTGGCCCATATTCACAAATTGGTCTTGCTCAGTAAAATTAAGACTAGCTGAATGCTTGGGAATATCTCAACAAATTCATTACCTTGCCCAATGTAATTTCAACTGGTGATTCTTCAAGTAGAGGTTCCAGTGGGCTTTGTGAATTTTTTGCTTCCAGATCTGCCTTTGGAATCGGTGCATCTTGACTGAATTGTTCTGAGAGAAAGAAGAGAGAGTACTACAGGTATGTAACTCACTGAGAAATATATCACAGCATGAGTCTGTTGGCTTTTGGGGAATACTGCATGTAAATCAGTCCTTACAGGCCTTTAAGTGGGCCTACCATGGCTCTAGAGAGAGATTTTTGTTTGTTTATGAGAATATATGGTCTATGGCTTGTTCTAGTCCAGAGGAAGGTCCATTATCCTGACTAAAGGATATTCCACTCCTAGAAGCAGTTCAGCACTCCAGTGGAATGTAAATGTGTTTGAACCCATGGTAGTACCAATGGAAACTGGGTCCTACCAGAGACCTTGAACTGGGGTCAATCTAAGTGGGAGTACGATGAGCAGAACAGTAAGGCAATGCATTCAAGAGGATGTGTGCTGTACAGTGTGCCGCTTCATGTCCACCCAAATAAGAAGCTTTTTCAGTACAATAATAAATACAATAATACAATACAGCTTTTTCAGTACAATAATAAATAGTTTTGCTTCACATGGCATTTTTGCTCCAGAAGGACCCCAGAGTAACTCCATCCATTCGGGCTGTGCGAAATGGCACTGTTCCGTTTCGCCTTCAGTTTCGACAGAACAGTGTTTTGTATCGAATTCCATTTAGAATTGAAACAGCTGTTCCGTTCTGTTTTGTCAAAACAGAAAGGTTGTTCTGACTCCGTTTCAAGTTTCACTGGAGATGGGAAGCAACCCAGAAGGGCTGCTTCCTAGTACCCTGTGGTAGATTGTACCAGGGGCAGGAGGCAGCCCAGCTGCACTGCTTCCCCATCCCTCGTGCTTCATCGACAAAACAGTGTTTCATATCAAATTTCATTTTGAGTCAAAACAGCTGTTCTGTTCTGTTCTGTTGAAATAGAAAGACTGTTTTGACACTGTTTCAAGTTTCGCTGGGGATGGGAAGTTAGGCCAGTTCCCACCCCCACCGCGATGTAGTGCAGGGGATGTGGAAGCCCCCTGCCAGATCCTGCACTAGGGATGGGAAGTCAGCCCCGCTGGACTGACTTCCCATCCCTAGCCTACGGGCAAAACATTTCGACTTTCGAAACGTTTTGATCAGCCTCATTTTGTTTTGAGGCTATTTTGAGGGCCTTTGTTTCGTTCCAACTTTGCTGTGTCAACCTCAAAATTGGTCAAAACAGTGTCGGAACAAAACATCCGGCAAAATTTCGTACAGCCCTACCATCCATCTGTGTATATAGTATGAAAGGACTGGGTGTCATTTACTAACTGGTGATGACATGCTTCATAGCAGTTGGAGGAAAGGTAATTTTGATTGACCCTAAAATATGTAATGGGATTTCTGCATGACATGGAGAGCAGATAAAATCTCAGTTTTTAAGATGTCATCTGAAAGACAACTTACAGATGCTGTATGGTATAGAGCAGTGGTTCTCAACCTTTTTAGACTCAAAGCACCCTTCATTAAACTCAAAATATCCTTTGAAAAATGCTAGGACTTAGTTTTCCCTCTTTTTTGACAATGAAAAATAACAGAGCAATTTCTATATTGTAAATAACCAAAAGATCCCAATAAGTCAGAAGTTTTGAATGGCAAGGATTCCTATTTGAAATCTCAGAATTTATTATGTGAATCATATTTGCACACCAGAAGTGCTAACATTGTGTGGCACTCTTGAAAGGATTTCAAGGCACCCCAAGGTGCTGTTGCACTTTGAGAATCACTGCTATGGAGAGAGCACCACAACTATAACAAAATATAAAGAATTCTAACAAAATCCATCAAGTTCCAAATATAAAATCCAAATATTTTGATTTTAAAAAAATGTGAATCATAGAATCAGAAAATCAGGGCTGGAAGGGACCTCAGGGGGTCATCTAGTCCAACCCCCTGCTCAAAGCAGAACCATCACCGACTAGATCATCCCAGCCAAGGCTTTGTCTATCCAGGTTTTAAAAACCTCCAAGGATGGAGAGCCCACAGCCTCTCTGGGTGGCCTTTCTAGTGCCTTACTACTGTCCTAGTGAGAAAGTGTTTCCTATCACCTTCTCCTCCAAGTGCTTAGAAATGGATTACTTGAGGATCTGCTCCACGATTCTTCCAGGGACGGAGGTGAAGCTGACTGGTCTGTAGTTCCCTGGATCCTCCCTTTCTTAAAGATGCCCTTTTCCAATCATCTGGGACCTCTCCTACCTGCCATGAGTTTTGAAAGATAACGGCCAGCAACTCTGCAATCACATCAGCCAATTCCATAAACCTCCCCCAATGCATCGCATTCAGCCCCATGGACTTGTACACATTCAACTTTTCTAAAGAGTCCCTAACTGTTCTTTTGCCACTGCCAGCTCCTCCCCAAACTGTGCTGCCAGGTACAGTAGTCTGGGAGCTGACCTTACCTGTGAAGACTGAGGTAAAAAAAGGCAATGAATACTTCAGCCTTTTCTGCATCATCTGTCACTAGGCTGACTAACAGTTTCTTTTGATCAGAATAATCTAATGACCAGCATGAATGGGAACACTTAGCTTCTCAATATCTACAATGCCAGATATAAATCTTTTCTCCCAATCTTACTAAGTGCAAAGAAAAGATTAAAAGATGAGAGGAAAAATGTCTAAGAGGTTCATCTTTATGTCACTTTGTTCCTAAAATTGTAGGTTGTAAAAATAGAACTGTCATGTGGATTTGTCTTCTGAAAGGTGGGTATTCAATTCCTGAGGCAAGAACAATGATAACAATTTTAAAGTCTCTGTGGAAAAATCTAGTTGGATTTTGAGTAATTTTTGTCTGATGCTGAGTTGTTGACAAGCTGGGGCAGCTGGGGTAATATATCAACACTGATCTAAAAAAAATCTGTGCTAGCACAATTCTCATTTCTGTCAGCTGCCTGGATACCTTTGGGTTGAGAAAACTTTAAAATTAAAACATACTATATTATTACTACTACTACTACAATGGTAATTGTTAGGCCTGTGCAAATCTTCAGGTGCTGATTTGATTTGGAGGAGATCTGGCCCAATTCAGTGCCTGAATCTCCGAATCCAAATGGAATCAGGTGACCAAAGCTCTCTGAAGCGAGTCAGAAAAGATTTGTAGAGCTTCAGCTATTCAGGCAGTCCCTGCTCACTGCAGCATAGAGCTGGACCCGCACTCCATGCTGGTAAGTAGGGAGTGAGGAGGGAACCATGCGGAAACCCCTGCCAGGTCTCATCCCTTGCCTGCTCCCCAACCCCAACCTGCTCTTCCATCCCCCACCCTATGGCTGCTCCACCTGGTCCCAGCTCCTGGCCTTGTAAAAAAAAAGCCCCCACTGCAGCGTGGGGCAGTGGGGGCAGTGGGGATTGCCCCCCACCTGGCAGGAGCCAGTGAGTTCAGTCTTTTTTTTTTTTTTTAAATTAAAGGGTCAGGAGCTGGGCATGGGGGGACAGCTATAGTGGGGCTAGAAGAGTGGGCAAGGGTCAGGGGGCTTGTGGCAGAGCCCCCCACATGGCATGGGGCAGCCGGAAGCAGCGGGGATCGTTCCCCTGCCTGGCAGCAGCTGGTGAGTGCAGGTATTTTTTAAAGAGCCAGGAGCTGGGAGAGTAGGCGGGGCAGCCATTGAGAGCCAGCGGGGGACGGGGACAATTCAGATATTTGGCCGATTCAGCTGTGGCCAAATCTCTGAATCAGATTTGGCCAAACTGATTCAGGACACTGATTCAAATCACTGAATTGAATCACTGTCCCCTGAATTGGCCAAATCCGAAGCAAATACTAGCTGCTTTGCACAAGCCTAGTAATTGTCTCATCACTGGGCAAGTCTGCCAAGTATCTTGAGTGCCATAGTTTACTATGTGAAGCTCTTAGAAACAGAAAACATTTGGCCTTAAGACATGTATTGTCATTTTGTAAACCATAGTCTTACTTGTACAGCTGCTACCGAGGCTTGTCTTCTGGCTCTCAGGCTGACTTAAGCATTTGATAGTTTCATCTGTCTGATCAGAAGAAGCTTGTTTCTTCTTTTCAAACACAGATCCCATAGGACTGCTGCTAACCCTCTCTTCAGAAATGACACCATCCAGTGTTGGACTAATCTAGGTAGAAGATTTATAGAAAAGACTTTACATTGTAGTCAATTATGATGTAAACCTTTATTTGCTTATACCTCCAATTCCATCTGCCATTTTAAAAAGGAAAGTAGACTTATACAATAATTATGATTGTATTGTTTGTTGAGACAAGGCACTGCACTTTGCAGAAAGACTGCATACTTACTAGAATTTATTGGTAATCTAGTGCAATTTTTACTACATAAAAAGGCAACTGAAGTAGTTGGCTCAATAAGAAGTGATAGCATTCAGAAAGTGACTGTGGTATAATGATTAAGCAACATTTTATGTTAATTCTCTTTCAAAGACTTCATAACAAGTCTCCTGAAATAAATCAAATAGGTATGCTTTTTTTTTTTTTAATTTGTCCAAACTTTAATTCAGCTTGGGATCTGAGTCAAACATCCCTTGACTTGTCTCTGTGACTCTTTGTGATTCTCTCCAGTAGGGGTGTGTGAAGTGGGCCCTATTCGATTCAGATTCAGCCCAAATCCAAGCCAGTGATTCAATTCGTTGATTTGGACCACTGTCCCTGATTCAATTTGGCCGAATCCAAATCTGAAGAGTCAATGCTCATTCGGAGAATCAACGATTTGGGCATAGACACCACTTCAGAAGTTTTTTCTACATACCTTGAGGTAGCAGGCACAGCTTGCAATTGCTGAATGCTGGGGTGCATGGAGCATCCCACAGAAGCAGGGGGGACCCTCTATATGCTTGGTGGTGAATTAGGAAGTGGACTGGAAGTACTTCTGGCCTACTTATGGGTCTGCCGGGAAGTGCACAGTGGGGGGGGGAGGGGAGGGCCACACTCGTCCAACTTGGCGACTGGCCATGGGGGGACCCTGTGTGCCCCCCCTGGACCCAGGAGGCACCAGTCACCAAGCTGGAAGAGTTTGGGGGGTGGGGGGAGTGCACTCCGTGGCAGACCTGGAAATGGACTGGAAGTGCTTCTGGTCCACTTTCAGGTCTGCTGCCAAGCACACTGGGGAGCCCCCCATGCTCCTGTGGGACATTCCATGTGTCCCAGAACTGCAGCATTCACAGCTACCTGCTACCTAGAAGTATGCAGAAAAAACATTTAAAGTTGTCTCTATGTCCAAATCCACAAATCTTTCTGAATCTCTCCAAATTGATCTGGAAAGATAAAAGTGTCCTCCGATACAATTCAAATTCAGAGATTCGGCCACCGAATCGGGCCAAATCTCCACCGAATTGAATCAAGGACTGAAGCTTTGCACAGACCTATTTTTCAATAATATTGTGCATTTGACACTGGGTAATTATGTGACTGATGAGCTGGCCCTGCTCTTTAAATTACTTTGGATTTGAAATGCTAACTGGAATTCACAAGTCGTAAAAGTAGGCTTTGGTCAACAAAGTAGTTATGGCAGAAAACAAAGAAGGAACTGTGGATGCAGAAGCTGGAATTTGATAATTGTCACTTTTCTTATATGAATCATACTTTAAAGTGATGACAATATTAAAACTGAAATCCATGATGAACAATCAGCTCAGCAATTGTATACAAGGTTTAATATAGTCTTCTCTATGGACGGTCAATCCCTTTCTTTAGATTCACATGGGATTACATTCCTGAGCAGAGCGTTTTGAAATTTCTTGGAGCCAATTACATTTCAATAATTAAAATAAGCAGATAAAAACTAGGAAAACATAAAATTAAATATCCTTATACTTCCTCTTTGTCTATAAAAAATCATTTGAATACTAAATGAAAAGTCACCCTCCATACACGTTTCAACAGGGAGCGAGCATCCTCACAACTACAGTGGATTCAACTACTGCAGGACTTTAAAAAGTCACATTTATAACAATGGTGTTAATCAAGACAGCAATTACAGGGCATGAAGTACTACCCACAAGTGCTCTAGAAAAATCTTTGGTCCAAAACACAAAACTAATCTGATTTCAGATTGGGTCTATTCAGTCTTCTTAAAAAGGACCAATCCCACTCTAAAAGCGTTACTAACTAAGCAGATTTCTATTACTGTCCATAATTGTTCCACATTTCCAGAAATATCTAGCAGAGCAACAGATTAGGAATCAGCATTTCTGGGTTCCGTGCCTACTTCCTTCAGTTATTCTGTTTACGTGCTTCAGACACCGTAACAATGACCATGGGGACTGCCTGATAGCACAACACTGGTTTTATGGAGGGTATAGCGGTTGGCTCAGACACTGAGTATACATCACCCACTTTAACCCTTTTTTTTTATTTCTCTTATTACATTTTTTTAATGAACTACTTTTGAAAATGTTTTCAGGCATCCAAACTGACTGAATGTAACTCTTAGTTTGAAGAGCCTGCTCTCTACATAGTAACTTGTCAATAACAGTAATTGTTTTCCACTAGGAATTGTCAATAAATTGAGTTTTACGTTAGACTCGTATGCCAATTTTGCCAACTCTCATGATTTTATTGCTAGTTTTGTGATAGTTGCTGGTTTGTTTGGAGTTTTTTTAAAGCCCCAGCTCCAGCAATTTTTATTGATCCTGTAAGAATTTCTGTAAGTGTTTTTAGCTCTTGTGGTTGTAGAAAAAAACCATGAAAATGTTATCTGATTATATACAACCCCCTAAATTTATTATCATTTGATTATGCTTCCTAAGCCAATCTAATAATTTTTAGGGGCTGGCTTACTGTTTTTCAATGCTTGGTGTTAGCAATATTGTATGACTATTCCAAGCTTTCTTTCCCATACAGCTAGAAAGTCACAGTCATACAGTATTGCTAAACATACAGTATTGCTAACACCAAAACCTCTACCAAGCTTCCCTAGTTAGAGTGTTTAAATCACAACAGTGAAATGCATTTGGACCCACCTCTCTTTTGAGGGATGATTTTGTTGCTGTTGTGCTGTCACCTGCTGACGTTTGTAGTTTGAATCTTGTTCCCAAAGCTCCACGGTTTGTCAAGGTGATGGTCCGTGAAATTGTCTCTCCTACCACATGAGTGCCAAAGTCAATGAGCTCTTTATCTAGTGCCAGCTGTAAGGAGAAAAACTATAATTACTGCTGTCCTAGATAGTTGGTAATGTCAATTAAATGAACATCTTCCATTTCGAGCATAAGACTTAAAAGTTCTTATTAACACTTCAAAGACAATGTCAACTAATGACACAAATTATGGGCACTCTTCTGTCTTTTGTTTAGAATCCAACTCATTTGAACAACAAATTCTTATTAAAGCAAGCAACCTCCCTTTCACTCTGTTATATGACACCAGAAACAGTGGGCCAAATACTGTGACTGATTACACCAGCTTGTAAATATGGGGTAACTCCACTGAAATTAAGGGAATTAGTTATTCTGAATTTATACAATGATATGAATACAGTGCAGTATTTAGTTCTGTTGTTCCTCCTGTATCACACAAACGTGAATCATCTTGCTGGTATAATGTTTGTAAAGAACAGAGTCTAATGCCTTGTGTCAACTGAAGATCCATTTATAACGGATCCTATTTTGTTACTTGGCGTAGAGTGGTTTTACCCCTACTTTCATTGACTGAATTTCCATTGACTTTGTACTTAAATTGTGGGTCAGAAGAAGCATATGAAATAATTTCAAATATACAGGTAGTGAAGATGACTTCATTTGTGGAGCTTGTTACTTGGCCATTTGCTAGGGGACCACAGAGAGCTGATTCCCTCCCACTTTTAAGATACTCAGAATAACATTCACTTCATACAATATACACACTGTTAGTTAAAATGTAAAGTTTCTAGTTCATAACTTTTTCTTTCTCCTTACTGACCTTTATCTAACAGGAATGGAAACAATTCCAGTTTACAAGAGGCAACTTTAAAGGAAGCAAGCACAGAGCAAAGAACCACAATATATAAAGCAAAGATTTACAATATATCTCAGATGACAAGGAATGTAAACATGTGAAACAGGAAATGTTTACACTTGTTATGGCTGGGGGGAGGGAAATCACTGAATCCAGGATAGAAAAGATCTGATCATCTGGTATTGCAAAGTCACATGTACAATACTTCACGATCATTAGGATATTTTCTTTGCAGGTATTTTGTGCTACTAAATTTGATATTTAAATAGCAAATATGCAGCAACTGATTTATTAGGTGAATTATTTACTGGCAATTTGCTGCCAAGTCAGGGAGAACTGCTAGGTCAAGCAGTGAAGCAATATTTAATACAGATATTCATCCACCAGAAAAAAAAAATCAGCAACAGTCTTAAACTTTTAAAATAGTTTTAAATGAAAAGCAGAGATAGTGGGATCTAAAGGTGTTTTTTCTGTTTGGAAAACTAAACCAAGAAATGTGTTCCTTGAGAACTTTTGCTGAAGAAAAGCAACAGAAACAGTGCACTTGTACAGATCAAAGTTTCTGCCAGCAAATTGTCTGTTCCATAGCATAATACATGAACTGTGCAAAACAGTGGTGTGGATCCTGAAGGTGTAATAGCTGCTTCTCTGACAGTCTGTCAAAGCCCTGGAGTGCTTGCTTTTTTAAGACTGTAATGCAGTGTTCATTTTGATTTTCCTTAGCAATTCAGCAGAGCAGCTGAGGACAGGATCAAGCTTTGGTATACAAGGGCCACGTTTACACGAGACATTGACTGTGCAGTTGTTACTGTGCAGTAGCATCTTCAAATGACTTTTCTGTGATGCTGACTACGCAGAAGCTCATTACTACTGTGCAGTAGCATCACATCACACATCCTGCCATGCAATGCTATTGAATAGTAGTCACAGGCTACTGCACAGTCAGCATCTCATGTAGACACAGGCAAGAAGTACTACTCAAGTCAATGGCACAGCCTCCTTTTGTGTTTATAATTAAGTACATACTTAAGTGCTTTATAAATTCGGGCTTACTGAAAAGCACACCACATTTCCTTTTACAGTTTCTATTTTATCATTCTGCTTTTTAGAACAACTGATTATTTTTGCTTCATTTTATGATCTCTTTGGGCATGTCCACACATGCAAGCATGCGCACTTGCAGCAACTCAAATAGAAGCGGTGCAAACTTGAGCCATGGCTTTTTGCCCAGACATGCACTTTGGTGTGGGGCAATTTGTGCCACTTGGGTCAAATAACCCTGCCTGGCTCCTTCTGGATCTGCAGCCAGGGGGAGCTAGAGCCCTGGGCCAGCACTTTTTCTGTCCCCAGCAGTATAAAAAGCTGCCCTGTCCTGGCCCCATCAGTACAAAAAGCTGCCCTGGCAAGTAACTCAGGGCTACTCACTCTCAGGAGTTTCTGGGGACCAGCCAGTTGGTACCTGGGGACACTTGTGCCAGCTGGTCTACTGAAGCAGCCCTGAAAGCTCCCTGCACCCTTTACCTACTGCAGCAGTCTGGCAGAAGGAGCTGCTGCCTGGCTGTGACCTGCTGCCACCTGCCAAACCCAGATGGTGACTGCACAACCAGTAGAAGCATCTGCCGCTCTGGGCCAGCTGCCAGTGGGCTGTGGCTGCAGTTGGCCTTTGTGCGGTACTACTAACACGTGTGACACTTGTACGGTGTAACACTTGCACAGCCATCTGGGCAGCTATTGCCCAGAAGATGTTCCTAGTGTGGTGGCCTGCTTTAACTGTCAAAGCATGTTTTCCTGGCCTCAGTTGGCCAGGAGGTCAGCCAACTCTAGCTGGGTCCAAGGTGCCATCTCTGAGCAGGCTTCTCTGCCTGGGTCCTGCCACTTGTCTCCCTAGCAGGAATTCTGGTGTTCCCCATTTGAACATTGAAAAATCCCAGATAAAAAAATCCCAAAGTCACTTTCTAAAATACCCTGAAATCCATGTTCCTCCACAATTAAAACAAAAAAACATTATTTTTATATATATATATATATATATATATATATATAAATAT
>JAGPOW010002149.1:6799089-6924812 GCA_030014935.1 Caiman crocodilus | reverse complement strand
CACCTCTCTTGAAAGCCCTTTCCAGATCCTGGCCACCCTTACTGTGAAAAATGTATTCCTAATATCTAACCTAAATCCACTCTCAACTAGTTCACACCCGTTATTCCTAGATATAGATATATATAGATATATATATATGAGAGCGAGTGCGATCAGATGAGCAATGTTTTATTGATATATCTACGGTGTTAAAGTAATTTCGAAGCCTACCAGTGTCTCTATCATCATAATAAAATGAATTCTAAATACCTAGGTTTTGTTGTTTGCCTTTGGTTTTCTTACCATACAGCAGTTAGAGCTCCCTGCGACCCCCTAACTTACCAGGATGTGGGGACAACTGCCCCTGCAGCTACAGTTCCTGCCAGCAGGTTTCATCCAGTCTGGCAGCTGAGCATGCAGGGTGTGTTTGGGGGGGGGTGTGGAGTTTGCAGGAGAGGGGCAGAAAGGGGGTGTGGGGATGTGGGTGCCTGTGGACAGATGTGGGGGGCTATGAGGTGTGTGTGAGTAGGTGTGGGTGGATTGTGGGGGGAATCTGTGGGAGTGCTACTCAGGAGGCGTGGGTCCCCTGGCCCCCGCAGGATGCAGTCCTCCTGCACAGCTCATAGACTGCCCCCCACAGGGCTACTGCCCCCCCCACAGGGGCCACATCCCCCTGCAAGGGCTACAGTCCCCAACAGGGGTTAAGGCCCCCACAGGGGCTACTTCCCCTGCAGGGCACACATGTCCCACCCTCGCTTGTTCCTCCAGCCCTGTGGATTGCTGCCTTGTGGATTGCTGCCCCACCCGGCTCCATCTCCTGCCGGCTCCTGAAGCCCCTCTAATGGCTGCCCCGCCCAGTCCCACCCCCTGCTTGCACCTCCAGCTCCCTGATGGCTGCCCTGCCTGCTCCCCCAGGCCTCCCAATGGCTGCCCCACCTGGCCCATCCCCTGTTTGCATCCCCAGCCCCAGCCTCCCAGCACTTAAAAAAAAAAAAAAAAGCTTCGCACTCACTGGCAGTAGCAGAGGAGCTCTGGGAACCAGCCGTGGCCACCTGGCACCCCCACTGCCCCATTGTGCAGGTGCGACTGGGGTTTGCAGGGCACTGTCAGGCAAATGGGATGACTGCGGCTGTCACACAGGTCCCATGTTGCACAGGGGATATCTGCCACAAGGCCCCAGTGACTCCTACAGCAGCTGCTACTGCTGTTAAGTGTGGAGCTTTTTCTTTTTTTTTTTTAATTGATGGGATGCTGAGGCTGGACAGGGCACTATTTGGGGAGACTTGGGGGGCAGGTGGGGGATGGGGCAGGGTGGGCAGCGATCAGAGGGGCTTGGGGACAGGTGGACAATGGGATCAGATGAGGCAGCGATTGGGGGGGGAAGTCAGGGAACAGGCGGGGAATGGGGCCAGGCAGGGCAGTGATGGGGGGGGCTGGGGGTGTGGGCGAGGGATGTGGCTGGGTGGGGCAGCGATACAGGGGGCTAAGGGAGTGGGCAAGGATGACGGGTTTCCTCATTGTCCCTCTCCCCTCCTCCACCACCTCTCACCCCTTATTTACTGGCAGAAGCTTGGGTCCAGTTCCCTGAGGCTGCCACACTGCCTGCCCTACATGGGCAGGCAGCATGCTTCAGCACTGAGGTGAGGACCAGCCATAGAGATGTTCTGGCTGGCCAGCAAAGTGTCTCTGAGCCTCCAGTTGCCTCAGGGCAGTCTGGGACTGTGCCATGCCTCACTTTTTTCCCTGTATTTTTTTTTTTTGATCCCTAGATATCCAGGGGTCTAATTTTGCCCCTGCACTGCACATTTGTACCATGGGAAAATGTTTTGATTCCTGCATGTGCTTCTTGCAGTGTTTCAAAGGGCTTTGAGATGCTGCAAGACACATATACACATTCCTATAGATGCACCATTTGGGTGTAGCCCCAGGAACAGGAAAGAGCCTTACTTGGGATCCTGGGGGCCTCTGGGAACTGCAGCTGCAGTGATTCTGCAGCATGGAGCTTGGCCAGCAGTTGGCAGCAGGAGCATGGCTCCAGTTTTGGGTGTCATATACTACCATCATGTGCTTTTATTAGGTGATAGGTTTTTTTAATGCCAGAATCTCCCAGGGTTCTAATATTGCATTTGCTGGTCTGTTGCCTTAGTGACTAAAATACTGGAAAGTAGGGGTGTGCGAAACTGGCCATATTCCATTTGGATTTGGCCCGAATCAGGGACAGTGATTCAATTAATTGATTTGGATCACTGTCCCCGATTTGATTTGGCTGAATCTGAATCTGAAGGTCTGATGCTGATTCGGACAATCAGTGATTCGGACATAGACACAGCTTTAAATGTTTTTTCTACATAACACAAGATACCAGGTGTGGCTTGTGAATGCTGAGATGCTGGGGTGGATGTAGCGTCCCACAGGAACACAGGGGGCTGCCTGTGTGCTCAGTGGCAAACCCAGAAGTGGACTGGAAGTACTTCCTGCACCCACCTGGCTCGGTGACCAGCTGTGGTGGGACCCCAGGTGCCCACCCAGACCCAGACCCAGGAAGCACCAGTCGCTGAGCCTGAAGGGTGCGGGGGGGAGGTGCCCCCTACGCGCTCCCTGGTGGACCTGGAGGTGGACTGGAAGTACTTCTGGTCCACTTCTGGGTCTGCTGCCAAGTGTGCTGGGGAGCTCCCCACACTCCTGTGGGACACTGCATCCGCCCCAGCATCTCAGCATTCGCAAGCCGCCTGGTACCTTGAGATATATAGAAAAAACATTTAAAGCTGTGTCTATGTTTGAATTGCCAAATCTTTCCAAATCTCTCAGAATCTATTTGGAGGATTCCAATTCGATTCAAAGAAACTAAAGGGTCTCTTGATTCAATTAAGATTTGGAGATTTGGCCACCAAATTGGGCCGAATCTCTGCTGAATCGAATCAGAGACCAAAGCTTCACACAGTCCTATTGGAAAGATCAACCTACACAGCATTTCCATCAGTGCCTGAATTTTTAATAACATAAATCTATGGATGCACATTTTCATCTCCATCTCATTCAATGTGCAGTGCAGTGTTCTGACAGATATATATTTGTTTATGTGATAAAGAACCTCTGAAGAACTCTTGCTTTGATAAATGAAATCATGATAAACCATGAGAAATTAGAAGCCCTTAATTAAGAAAAATTAGTGCCTGTCAAAATACTATCTATTGTGTCTTAAAAATAAGAATCTTATATTCGGGTAAAATCTGATTTAAAAATTCTCTGAGGGCTATAATACTTAATATAAGTGTAGAAACCTTACTGTAAATGGACAGTGAGATCTAACGGTGTTTTTTGTCCATTTAGAAAACTAAGCCAAGAAACAGATTTCTTTAGGTGTGGACTGTAATTTTCAGAGAAGCCCAAGGGAATTAGGGATCCACATCCCAGATCTGCATTTGAAAAACTTCTTCCCTCCCTCTGACTCCAATGTTATATTGGGCCATCAAGTTTTAGAATGAACTCTCCAATGGTTTCCACTTAAAATTAATTTTGTGTTGTATTGTTAATTATACTATAATTTTGTATAGATTTCAGTGTAATGTATGTGGTTGATCACAATGTTAGAAGTACTTATTTGTATGTAATAGTTTAGTTTTCCCCAAATAAAATAAATACATTTTATGACATAATGGTCAAACTACAATCAGAGATAAAAATTATGTGGTGGTTATTATTTCTGCAATTTATTCACCTACAATCTTTGAATAACAGTTCTAGGAACCAAATGATAAATTGTGAGTTAATATATTATACTAACACTGACATTTCAAGCACCAGTCTTGCAAAGCTGATAAGCACATACTTGAGCCTACAGACTTGAGTACATTGTAAAATTTTCAGGGCAGAAACCATCTCCCTATTCTGAGTATAGCACCTAGCACAACGTGGGATCTATGACAGGGGCTCTGAGGCAGTTCAGAATTTCAAATAATCATTGAATCCGATTAGAATACTAATGTGCTTCAATTTAAGTTCATCCAGAAATCTCTGCATGATACTATTTATTTAGAGGTCTCAGACCCTGTATTTAGCATTTGAATGCAATTTTAAAACTGCCTACTAGACATAAGTGTTGAACACTTTACTGTCACACTTGCACAGAATCTTTCTGAAATATAGTGATAGTAATACTACATTTTCATAAGGAACTCTTTAAGGAATTAATCAAATTATTAAAAAGTTCTTTTGTCCCCTCTAAATATAAAATGTGTTTTTGACTAACAATTCACGCCAGTATTTAAGTGCTATTTATCTATCTATATTCATCTTACATGAGATTCTCTTGTCCAAAGTATATAAGGGTTAAAAAAAGACTCACAACACATCTCTTGACTGTACATTTCAATGGAATGGAGAAGGAACCAGTCTGAGCCAAAAATGTTACTTCTCCTTCAAGACCTTCATTTATCTAAAATTTAAACAAAAGAAAGAGCCAAAGATATATTAACATATTAAACCTTACTTTTTTAGACTACTGAAAAAATAAGTCTGCCTCTAAATTGTAGTAAAGAAGCACTCAATACGTTCTTACAATTAAAAATTACAATTTTACAAAAATTACAATTTCTGAGATTCTCAGTTTTTGTATGACTGCAGCTTATCATTGACAAGCCAGTTTGGAGCAAGGTTTTACCTAACAATACATAAATCGGAAATACTAAGCGACTGGCATCAGTGTAAAATGTAATATTGAAAAATGCCACACTACAACATAACAATAGTTTGAGATGCAGAAGATTTTTTAATTAGAGTAATATCTCTCTTATCTGATCTTTGTTTCCTTCTTAACAGTTAACAAAACTAGGCTATTGTTACTATTACCAAAATAAACTGGTGGATTACACAATTCACATCAACATGTAATTTATATTCATCTTATAATCACTGTATAAAGTACACTTACCATAGGCTTAAATGTTACTACCATTTCACATGACATTCCAGCAGACATCTGGCCAGGTGGATCAAAGCTATGAAGACAGTGAAGATACGGTACTGAATTAGATTTATATTTGAAAGCTCCTGCTCCCATTCTTATAAAATTGACAAGAAAATTATATAACATTCTTTACTTGAGTGAATTTATTTCTTGGGGGAGTCGAAATGAGTGACAGGTTAGTGAAAGACCATGGAAGCAGTGAATAATTATACAAGTACAAATTCTGATTATTTATTCAGCTTTCATCAGAAGGTCTCAAAGCATTTTACAAAGAGAAGTGCTACTGTGCTCATTTTACAGAAGGTGAAACTGAGACACAAAAGGAAGAAGTGATTTGATCAAGGTTAAAGCACCTGACCTGTGTCAAGATTAGAAACCAAGTTCTCTGGCTTCCAGTCCTCCGTTTTGACTAATATGACACAAAGTCTACTGTGAATCCTGACCTGCCAAACCTCTGCTATCCAAACACCAGAATAGGAGAAAAAGGTAAATGCAGTCATAGGTTACTACACAATATTACAGAATGTCTACTGCCTACTGTATAAAACAGCAGTGTTTCTACCTTACTTTTTTAATAGAAATTGCCAGTCACTTCACAATGGACACTGACAGCTCTGCAGGCCCCCTCTGTAACTGATGGAGCTTTACATAAAGCACCATGACTTAGAGCACCTACCCAGACCCAACAGCTGGGTCGGTGGGGGTGGGGATTGAGCCTGCCTGCAGGAGCCCGAGGAGCCTGCCTACAGCCAAGGAGCTTCCCCTCTCCCTCAGCTCCTGCCCTCCACCCACCGATTCATGGCGGGCTGCAGGAAATGAGGAGGATGAGAGAGAGGGGGCTCAAGCTACCAGCTGGGGCTTGCCTGGCCTGGGCTGGGGGAGAGGGTTGCAGGCAAGGGAGCTCCAATCCATCCACCTCCTTCAGCTCAATCTGGGCAAACCCCAGCCAGCAGCTTGCTCTCCGTAGCAGGGCACTAAAGTGCCTGCTACTTTGACAGCAAAGATAGGAACCCAGGTGCAGGTTGCTGGGACAACTGCTTAATGAGGGAAGTGGCCACACCTGCACCTGGCCTGCTGGCTGGAAGGGGCAGGGCCTAGCTCCTATATAAATCCCAGGTTTGAGGCCAGGGGGCAGTTCCCTGCCAGCTGCCAAAGGAGAAGGAGCTCTCTCAGGGTAAGCAGAAGGGAGAGGTCTGCCTGCAGGTACGGCCCTGAGACTGAGGAAGGATGGAGCACCCTGGGGGTGGCTGGAATAACATTACGGCCAGGCGGCTAGAGTTCATGTTATAGCCCAGGGGCCTGTGTTTTGTTTGCTGTTTTCACTGGTGGCTTGAGTGAGGCTATAAGGGGATGGAGGAAGCCTCACAGTAAAGTGGGGATCCCAGCCCCAAGGAGGGCACAGTGTGAGACAGGGCTGAGGAGAGCCTGAGCACCCAGTGAGGCACAGGGTGAGACAAGGCTATGGGGAGGTCGAGCGCCAGCGAGGTGCAGGGTGAGACCAAACAATGTCCGTTCCATCTGCGAGGCTTGGGGCATGGTATAGGGGTGGCTGGAGCCATGTATAGCCCATAAGGCTGGGGTGCACCGAAATACCCATTACAGAACAGGGCCCACGTAAGGCAGAAAAACCGTGTCCAAGGGGATACAAAGGCAACCTCCCTATTATACAGTTAACATCAAAGACGTGGTAGGCAAGAATGGAGGGGGTTCTTTTGGCAAACTTGCCACAGTAACGGGGGCATTAGAGAGCAGCACGGCAGCCCCTAGGATGCCCTTCTGTTACACTCTCCTTCCCCTATACCCCATCAGACCCTGCAGACAGCCCCTGGTACCCCACATGGTGCATCTTCATCTGATCCCTCATTTGATGAGGGTTAATTTGTTGTGCAATTGACCACTTTAGAAGTGCTCTGTAGCTGTACACATGTCGTAGCATAGTTCTAGAGCACATTCAGGAGGCCAGTTGTGTGATAAATGTAACTTCTGTCTGCAGACTCTACACCCATTGTGCCATGCTGTACAACTCCGATGAAGCGAACAGAACATTCATCGGGGACTTCAGAGAAACCATTTAATGTCTTTTTAACTGTGAGCCTAAAAATCTGGCTGCTGCATTCTGTACACAACTACTAAGGTGCAAATGAATATCTGGTCTGACCACAGTAGCTTCACAGGGAAAAATGGAAACTAGTCAAAATAAGCAACTAGATATTATTATCCTAGGGAATCTGCAGACATGTTGGACTGTCTTGTATCTTTAGAACATCTCATTACCCCACACAATCGCAATCATAAGAGAAAGTAACTATTGGAAAGCAGTATTTTAAAAAAAACCTCTCCAAGAATAGCTGGTAAAAAAAAAAATAATAATAATAATAATAATAATAATAATTGCTCAGCATCCTGAGTTTTAAACAGGCTAAGAATTTGAAGACTTTTTCCTGGACAAGTCTTCACTTACAGTAGCCCTTGACAGCAAATACAAGGTTGATTACGCTAGGATTTCTGAAAATGGCAAAAGATAATGAGCTTTCCTTGGAGAATGATCAACATGGAGGTAAGAGCATTTCCAGTATTTACTGCCTAACTATTACAGTCCTTAATCATAATACATCCCAGTGGTCCCAAAAACATGGACATTATTACTCCAGTTCTATTTTGTGTGCTGGATTGGATCTGAGAGCCCTTTATATTTAATAGAAAGTGGGATCCTTTCAATTAGGTTTGAACCATTCTAAAGAATTTATTCCAAAGGTATATCCTATAGAATTCTATGGGATGGCTCTCTCTAAGTTTCTTTTATATCCTGTCATATTTGGGGGTACATTTTACAGAACACTACTGATTACAGCTATGCTAATTGCTACAGGATTTTCCATGAGAGGCTTAATTTGGCTCCTGTTAGCCTCAGTGGAAAACCTCCTACTGAGCTGTTTGATGCAAACCCAAACGCACGATGATCCTATTACCATCCTGTTTGCTGTGTTATTCAGCTCCGTGGTAGCTTGGTCCCTTTATAGGGTTAGGGACCAATGAGTGTGAACTTCATGGATCCACTGATTCTCAGATCAACCTACGAGGGGGTAGCAGTAGCTGCAAGGAACAGCTTTTTTTCTGGCAACTGCCTGAAGGTAGCCAGGGTAAGGCTCTACACCAGGTGCTACTGGCACATGTACTTGCTTGCAGCTAGGTTTACAATCCATGTACCTGGCTCACAAGCCCTTGTTATAAAAGGGTTTGGCTTATTTAACTAAGGGTTCCCATGTGCAGGCGCAGCACGTTCATTCTTAGTGTTAGAAAGGAGTTTGTTGTTTGGTAGATATACTGTCTGCCACCAGAATTATTTTTAACATATTAAATGTATAAGCATTTGTCTTATGAAAAAAATGTTAAGAGTACAAGAAAATCCATATGGGTGACTCCTAAGGGCTGGTAGGTAAGTAAAGATAGATATAACTGGTTTCTTGAACATTTCTGAGTGCTTGGTAAAACGCTGAAAACTGTTGCAATAATATATTAATTTACAGCTTCCTACTTGAAATGAGGACAAAAGTATTGGAGAACCTGGACTGAGATCAATCCATACAAAACTAATCTGTACTGTATAAACAATTAGTATATCATTGCCCATTGCGTTACTGCAAAACAATAAATAATCTAGCTAGTTACCTGGTAAATATAAAAGGACAGAGTATAATTTAGATAGTTTCACACAAAATTCATTAACTTGTTTTGTACATAATATCTGCAGCTTAATTTGTAATTGAAAAGTACTCTGACAGGCCTATTATACAGAGATAATACAGGATTTTCAGTAAGTTGTAATTTTATTTTCAATCATATATCAGTGATGCTGACATAAATATGCAGTCAATTAAATATATTATATGAAGAAAAATATAATCAAGCTCCAAGCACATCCAAAAGTGCGTGAGAAAATGGTTCTCAAAGAGCATAAAAACTATTAATCATTTAAGTTAGACCATAGTTAAGAAATGTAATAGGTTAAATCAAGCAGTCAAAAACTTAACCATGGATGTGACATAGCACAGTACACTGCAGTAATAAACTGGCCAATAGTGTCAAATGTCTAATCTTTTTTTTTTTTTTAATTCAGAACGTGTTCAATTAAATGGCATCTATTAAGGATCATAAAGAAACATAAAACTATACTGAAAATCATTTTTAATGCAGAAGGCAAAATGTTCTGTGATCTTCTACAGCAACTGAATTCAGACCATGTAGCTCTCCCCAAGGTTATACTTTGTCAGTAGTGTGCCTTGTTCACATGCCAATATATTTTTAATAGGGGCTGAACACGTGGAGGGTGGTTTGTTATGCACTATGGGTTATCCTCCAGTTGAGCTGACTAGAAATTCAAAGCACACCCCATCGTTACAAGCAGAGGGTAGTGAGCTGTAAAACAGAATCTCTGGAGTATGAAATCAGTGTACAGTAGTAATATGACTTGTCCATACATTTGTCATTTCACTGGGGTACAACATCAATGTCAGAAGTGGTTTCCTCAGGTTAGCTTTACAAGTTGAAAACTTAAAATCTCACTTATATAAGAGTCAAGTAAATTTGCTTTAGTATCTTTCACTTGTAAATAAGGTGGTTATTTTGAATTTCTGCACAAGTTAGGGCTCCAGATTTTCTTCCCCACTTTCAAGCCAGATCAGTATAGATTTAAATAAATGTGATATTTTCCTCAATTTTTATATTTAAAGTTCAAATGGATTCTTGGAAAAATTATTTATTGATACTTCGGGGGTTTCTGAAGATGCCCAGATAAGTCTCCGAGAGATACTTAAAAAGAAACAGACTCACAATACTGCCATATAAATTCTCATATAATTTAATATGTATTAAATTTTCATAACATGCCTTTGATGGGAAGCGCATCAAATATATCTAACAAATAAATAGGCCCATTTGCAAATTATGTTTAATTTTCTTTTATCACCAATATGTGTGAAATTTGGATGAAAGTTTTAGTGGACACATACCTTTCCTCCCTCCATCAGTGCACTTATTTTAATGTCAACATTGAAATAGCAACTGTACCACTACTAGTACTAGTGTTGACCTATTTGCCCACATGGTCAAAGGGGGTGGCTTTTTAAAAAGCAACAAGGCCTGTTGATTTATGTAAGGACTTGAATTTACACATTATGTGAATGCTTCAAAATTCCATGGTTAGTCTTTTGTGATTTTTAAAAAAGCCAAGGGAAATCGGGTATCTGAAAGACACTGAAATTCAGTAGAAAATGGACACCTAACTCCAACATGAACTGCTTTCTCTTTAGTAGCTGTAATAAGGAAGGAGCTACAAGAATGCAAATTTTATCTTGCCAAAAAAAACTTGATGTAATTGCCTAATTGTTTTCTTAACATTAACTTCATTTTTCAAGTCACATATTATTTAACTTCAAAGCAGGTTATTTCCATGAAGACCCTAATACCTACTCACTCATTATGCTTGATCTCGTCAAAATTTGAGGGCAACAAGAACTAGATTTTTAAGCACTGCATTAAAGGAAAGCTTGAAACATGCTATTTTCAAAGTGAATTACTGTACGTGCTTTCATGATATATTACCATCATAGACTCTGGAGACAGGTTATCCCCAGAAGCTTGAATGAAAAATTTATTGGCACTAGCATGGACATTTTCACTCGTCTCTGCTTCTATTCTGATACTTCCTTTACACTCAAAATGCTATTTCTTTGTTAGGCAACATAATTAGAAACTCTGGAGTCAGGAGGAGTTGCAGCAGCAGCTGCATCAGGAAATAAAATCTTATTCCACTTCTTTGTCTATGCACATAGCCATAGCCTTATTCCATGGGAAAAAAGGAACAAATTACAATTTTTTTCACCTTAAAAAGTGGTTGAAGCATCATTTCCCATGGGAAGGATGGGACTATGCTCTCTTACCCATATTGAGCATGAAGACTCAGGAGGATTTAAAGATCTAAGCACAGTTGGGAAAGTGGTTCTCACAAAAGTGGTTCTTTGGAGCCAGTGATTCAGCATTTCCACTGGGCTGCACAGCATGATGCCCCAGCTATGTGGTGGCTACATAGTGAAGTTTCTGAAGGCCTTTCTGCAGGAAAGATGACCATTT
Source organism: Caiman crocodilus (assembly GCA_030014935.1). Lineage (NCBI taxonomy): Eukaryota > Metazoa > Chordata > Crocodylia > Alligatoridae > Caiman > Caiman crocodilus. The sequence continues at coordinate 6,913,738 of JAGPOW010002149.1, read as the reverse complement.
ATAAAGTCTAGAGTTCCATGATGTGTAGGTACTGTCAATGGCAAACACCTCTGAGTCTCCCAAACAGAGAAGGGGTTTACTCAAGATCTGGACAAATGACCCAGAATACTGCTGTGACTGTTTTGGGTATTCTGTGCATCTCTGGTATAGGGATTTGTTGACCAGCTTCTGTAGAGGGAAGAAATGCATTTGCCAACATTTCCAGTAACAAAAAAGAGCCTGGAGTGAGGCCTCTAATTCTCTTTATGTACTATGTTTTTAAAAAATCTCAGCCAGAGTATTTCTATTGCAATGTATGTTTTGGAGTGGATAGTAATTCATGAAACCCAACTAGAGACACCTTTTTAAAGCACAAACATGAATGAGATTGGGTGGGAATTACATTCCACATTTAGGGGTCTGATAACTGATGCATACTGCACTTTTGTACTACAATGCAAATACAAATAAGAGAATAGAGCAAGAAAGGAAGAACAGCAAAAGAAGATAAGATTTGCTTTAGGTGTTGTCTATTTAGAAGATCTAATAGCACCAACTGCACCAAGAATAAAACATAATGCAATAAATTTAAGAGCTGCCTGATTGTAACATTATCAGCATCCTGATTTTAAGGGAGTAATAAATCACATTCTGAAACTGAGGCAGTTTACTTACTGAATACTGATGAAATCCTTAAGATGCTCACTGACTCCCACCAGCTTGCAGAAGTTAACACTGTAGGATGCATTTATCAAAATGATCTTCTTTTTGTAGGTTTTACCAACATCAAAGTCCTAGAAAGATCACACAAATTAGATCACACTGCCTGGAACTAGTACTAGTTATATGTGATCATGGTACCATTACTGATTGGGCCCCAATGATGCCAACAGTTCCTTATTAGGGTTACGGTCCTTGTTGCCAGATGCTATATAAAAGTATACAAGAATGTATGGCCATGACCTAAACACACCAAGTTAAAACAAGAAGAGCAAGTGGGTAACAAACTAGCAAGAGAAGGTAGGAAACTGGTGATGAGATCACATAGTAATTTGATGATTACACGTCATTTCCTTGCTGTGAAAGTGTTAGACAATTACATTAAAGGGAGATCCACAGTCTTATATACTCCAGTACTATTCTACATTATATTCTTCATGGGTAGGCATAGCATAGCATAGCATAGCAAGAATGGATTCATTTGAAGTTCCTAGGAAGGCCTTGACAATTGTAACAAAGCACCAGGTGTGCTCCATTACTCCTAGGGGCATGGGCAGCAGCAAAGCAGTCTGCAGCTGGCCACTTTCCCAATCAGGCCTGATTGGGAACAGGGCCCAGCTGTTTATTATAAGAGCAGGGTCCTGAGCAGCAAAGCCAGCAGTCTGCTGCTAGATGATAGGAGAACACCACCCAGCTGGAGCTGCTGCTCACAACACCTTGGAGGTCTGGGGGGGCTATGAGGATGGTAGGAGGCTCCCTATCCTGGGTATGACAAAAGACTACACCCTGGTGTGGCAGGATGGTCTGGTGGGGCTGCCCATGGCAGTGTGGTCCCTGGAAATGCCAGGCCAATCACCTTCACAGTGAAAGGTGAGTGTGGGGCACCTTATAACCCCAAGCCCCCACAACCCTGTGGGTATAAGGGAGCCCTAAGAGCCAGATGCAAGGCTCTAGGAGACTGAGCCAGCTGTGAGGCTCCAGGGGAGTTGTGAAACCTTGTGTAGAGCTGGAGATTGTGGCCTAGGGGAATGGTAAGGGCTGGGAACCCTGAGTGAGGGGTCCATGAGGATCCTGAGCCAGCCTTGGAGCCTGTGAGAACGGTAGGGGCTGGGAGCCCTGAGTGGTATGATCATAAGTCGGGTGTTGGGCCAAACAGGTTATAGGCCAGGTGTCAGGCCAAGCAAGTCAACACTGGGTGTCAATCCAAACAGATTGTAGGCTGGGTGTCAGGCCCTGCTGAGCTAGAGGCTGGGTGAGACCCCACTGAGCTGAAAGCTGAGTTTCAGGTCAAATGAGCTAGAGGGCGGGTGCTAGGCCAAACAAGCTTGGGCTGGGCGTTAAGCCATGGATGCCATCTGTGAGGCATGGGACATAGGACAGGGGAGGTCAGCACCATGTATACAAGCCCTTGGCATCAGACAAGTAAATGGGCAGCCTCCCACCTTATTGACATATTTCAATCATTAACATCAAGGCGGCATGGCAGATGAGCTAAGTCGGTGGTTTGCCCTGAAGCAAGAGAGTGGGCCTACATTTGGACCAGGACACTCTCTTGTTACACAGGTGCCCAATGTGCATGCAGACAAAATGCAAAGAAATAGATGAAAATTATTGAAAGAAAACTATAAAACAAGTGAATAGTTGATTTCCTGGTCTTTTTAAAGATAGAAAACTTCAAGATCTTACCTGCAATCTAACAGTGGATTTTCAAAAGTGATTTTCACCTAATTTAGCTCCAATTAGATGGTCAGACTGGCTGGATTTTGAAAAGGGATCAGAACTAAACAAAGGAAATACTGACATCTCTTGAAAAATATTATCACAAGCCTTAAGGAAGTAATAGGGACTTGAGGCCAACTGCATCTTAGTTATGACATCAAAACCTCACTAAAGCTGTGTAACAAAGAATACCTCTAGTTTCATCAGAAAAAAATAAAAGATTTCTTCTTTTTGCCCCCATCTTCTTATGTAATTGTCATCTTTCATTTTCTTTATATGAGAAGAGACGTGAAACTATCACTGTCAGTTTGCCAAAGGACAGAGCACATGAAGGCAGAGCTTTCAGTCATGTTGACAATATACCTTAAGATTTAGAAAGACTTCTCACATCTTGGCAGAGCCAAGATGTCAATTTGATACTTTGGGAAAGCATATCTACTTGGATTAGAGCCACTTAGTTTTCTTCAGCTTCTACACCATTTTCCTTGTACATCTTTTAACTGGGGAATGATGCTGTCCCACATAGCAAAGGCACTTTGAAATCTATGCCACCTACACTAGAAACTGTTATTTACATTCATTCACTTTTGATGAGTATAGAAGACAAACTAACAAAAAACATATAGCTGCATCTCTCCAAGCAGCATTTGACTATGTGATCACCTTTGTCACAGTATATGAACTATTTAAACTTAGGAAAGTGTTTCCAAGCTAACGGCAGTTAAAAGCTCAGCCCCATCCACTAAGCTTTTCTAAAATGCTTTTCTAAATTGTAGGACCAAATCCTACCACTGACTTCAGTTATCACCAAGAGCAAGGTGAGCAGGATTTGACCCTAAGGTTTGATTCAAATCCCACTAAAGATGATGGAAGTTTCTAACTGTAATGGATTTATTTATTAGGATCTTGGGATGCATAAATACAGTGGAAACACATATCCTCTTATTATACCAACCTCAAAGTGAACGACGCTTGGTTTGCTGTAAAAAGGGCATCCCTTAAATTCATGACCGGACACTACTTGCTTGTGAATCATTCCACTTCGGAGTTTCTTCAGGTTCTGAGTGAAAATCTCTCTTTCCATTTTACTTGCGCCATGCGGTTTTAGATCAGTTTCTTCTTTTGACACCTAATAATTGAGATCAACAAAGAGTGTCATTATTAAAATAAACTACTGCATATTCTTCTAAATCTAGCCATACTTCTTGAACAGGACTTGAGATGACAAATGTGTACCTTCATTTAAGCAAACAAATTCCCGTATTTTAACTAGCAGGCACTGACTGTGTAGTTATGGATTAGTATTTATATGGTGGCTTTATATTTGATGTGAGGTTTCTAGACCAATCAACAGGAGCTGGCTAAGCTCAGCAGAAAACAGAACCTGGTCCTTTTTACATGAAGACTGAAAAAAAAATGTCATTAAAAAGGAAAAAAAGTATAGACACACATTTTGAATGGCATATGAGGAAAATGCTCCTGCATGTTCATAGGTATGCAATCTCCCAGTGTGCACATCATAACAGGAAGCAGTGTGGTTTGGGCCACTTCTCACTTATTCTGGACAAGTTATTTTATAATACAAATTTTTAAAAGGTCAAGAGGAAGAACTGAATTTAGGCATTGAAACCGGTGTCTGTAACAGAGAAAATAGCAGTGGTCAGAACAGATAGGAAATACTGAATCACTGCGCTATATAAGTATTCTAGCTGTCCCATACTAAGCCCTCATACCTATTGCCGGCATTCTTCCAAAGATTCCAACCATACAATCAAAATCACGGCAAGACAATTCCCTTGAGAATGAATGAATGTGCAGTTTCTTAGTTCCTCTACCCTCCTTTCTATTTCGGGCTAAGCTAAAAGACCAAACAAGTATTTTGTTACTACTATCTAAATACACAGTATTTACTTGATTCCAAGATGAGGTTCAACCCCCCTCCCCATTTAACGTGGGAGGCCCTCCTTTTGGACTTGAGTCCAAGGAGATGGGGGGCGGGGAGGAGGCAAGTGGCTGCTGCAGCTCTAGCTCTGGCTCTGATCTAAGGTTGCACAGCTGCTGCCCACCCCTGCTGCTTCTGTCTCCTCCCATCTACCCCTCCCTCCCCATGCCACCCTCTGCCTCTAACAGGCTCCAGCCCCACTCCAACCCAGGGCATGGAGCACATGCTTGTTCTGGCCCTAACCTGGCTCAGTAATAGCTGCTGCTGCCATCACTGCTGTTGGGCTAGGGACAGAGTAAGCACATGCTTTGTGCCCTGGTTTAGAACAGGGCTGGAGCTGCAGAGTAAGTAGCAGGGGAGGAGTAGATGAAGGGAGGCAGTGGGGGGGAAGATGGTTGGAGGGGAGATGGGGGGCTAGAGATGGCAGAGGGGAGGAAGGCAGGGAGAGTGAATGCACCGAAGGAAGCATAGGTGCCAGGAGGTGCAGACAAGGGGTGGGCAAGTAGCAGAAGGGCAGAGAGGGCAGGCATGGGAGGTAGGCAGAGGGATGGCCAGTGATGGGGGCAGGCTGCTTGACTCCTGCACCGCCTGTCCCTCTGTCACTGCTTTCTCCACTGGCAGCCTGGATCCCTTCCTTACTTCATTGGCACCTCCTATGCACATCTCTCATACTCTCTGCAGGTGTTCAGCCACTTGGTCCTGAATCACCACGCCAGGCACTGTGAGCTAGCCTCCTACACACAGATGCGGAGCCTGCAGACAAGGGAGACACAGGGCCTTTGTGCTAGGTTGCAACTTTTAGTGATAAAATGTATTAAGAGAAGCATTTTGGAATCTTTCATCACTCACTTGGGCACTCATGCTGCCATACCAAGGGAGGAGAGTGAGTCCTCATCAGGGCCCTTCCCCTGCCCAGGGCTGGGAGCCACACAGCTGCTCTCCACCCATCACAGCAGAGTCCATGGGTCCTGGCTCTGCTGTGAATGGGTAGCACCTGCAGTGAGGCAAAGAAGGGTTGCCAGAGAGATAGGGCCTGGGTCCCTCTGCAGGCACTGTGGTCGGCAATTGCTCTGCTCCTGAACCAGGATCCAGGAACACTGATTTCTGCATCGACTCAGACCATCCCCAGAGCAGGAATGGAGTGACTGCTCCAGGAAATGCCAGAAAGGCTCTTACAAAGCTCCCTTCCCCCTCATCCTTCCCTTACAGGAGAGACATTTCAGTGCTAGGTCTCTGTAAGAGCAGCATTTACTGGGGTGAGACCCTGCTGCGACAGCAAGGTCTTACACCACCCCCCTCCCCTGGGCTTCCCTTTCAGGAGAGGCATTTTGGTCCTACATCCCTGATGATGACTCAGGTCTATGCTCCCAACATTCCTCTGGTGAGAGTTGGCCAGACCTGGAGGGAGGAGCTTTTCTGGTTCTCCCAGGGGAGCCCCAAGCAATAAGCCGTGCTATTGCTGCTGGACATGGTCCCTTGAGAGCATATTGACAGCTGGAGAGAGGCCATCTGCTTTGATAGCACACTGGGGAACCCTGGGTTGCCATTAAATGTGAGAACCCACCTCAAGTTGTACCTGTGCCTCTGCTATGATGAGCTGACACTGCAAAGAGTTCATGATTGCTACCACTATTGATGCATTGCTCAGCCTGTGGTCTGCCCCAGAGAGAATTTCCCCAGAAACCAGCTGCCTAAAAAGAGTCCTACCATGTGCTGCCCTTGGCTTTCCAGAATTGCTCTTCTATTCAGCATACTCCAGGAGGGGGAGTGGGGGAGAGGTTGCTTTACTTTTAGGGGTTTGGGTAGAGGGGCTGGGATGGGACCATGATTGCAGAAGAGGGGATTGGTGGTTGCTTTGACTGGTTGGTATAGTTACTGCCTGCATCATGATAACTGAAATCAACCATTGCCCAATGGACTTTACCCAAGGATTGGATCAAAGGGGATGGGGAAAAGTGCTGGAGTGCCACTTTTCCAGGTGCACAACCGGGGAGTTACCCTGACAGCGAGAGTGGAGTGGGACCCCTGCTATCACATCTGTCCCTGTCTTGGACTTGGAGGGAGGGAGGGAGGACTGGAGGTTTTTCACAAGGGGAAATTTTTCTCCTTCCTGCTGTGCTACAACTGTAGTGATTCTCATACATAGTTGCAAGTTATCTCCTGTCCCTGACCTTCGGGCTTTCTCTGCCAGCTGGGTCTGTGGCAATGCCTACCAGGGTGGGGCACCATGCAACTCTTGTTGTAACTGCTTTTTAAACATTGCCTGCAGAGCTCAGTAAATGCCAGCACCTTTCCATGCCTGCTTGTGTGGAGGGGGAGGCAGTTCTGTGCAACTGCCTGAGGCAGCTGTGGTGACACTCACTTCTCCCAGGAGTTCAGCATTGCCCTGAGAGATAAGACAAGGTGTCAACTACATAGACTGATGTCCCACTGAACAAGACATAGGCTGCTAAATGCCTGAGGCCAGGGGAGAAAGGGAACTTAGCACCTCACTGTGCTCCAGGATGGGAGGGCAGGGTTTGTGGGGGAAGTGAGGGGATGGGGTCACTGTTCTGCTCAGTGCTGAAGGACAGAAACCTTTCCAGCACATAGCAGCCTAGGGCCCCACACTGAGTGGGTGGGGCAGGGTGATTTCTGGGCTTCCTGGCCATAATGGCCTGAGAAAAGGCTATGACCATAGGGATGGCCTGTAGAGGCTGTGATTTCCACCCCATCCCCTCTTCATTTCCCCCCCTCTTCGCCCAAGGGGCTCCCATTTCCCTTCCCCATCACAGCTGCATGGAGCAGTGGCAAACTGTACTGTCCCAGGCTGTACAGCATCCTCTCTCAGGACATGAGTCATTAGGAGATGTGTGGGGAAGGTTGGTCGTGGATCGTGTTGGTGCAGCAGCCACTGCACTGGTAGTAGGGCAGCTGGTACATGTTCTGTACCTCTGGGAGGGGTGCATCAAGGTATGAGAGGAGTGGGTTTGGGACATTTGTGGCCCCTGTGTGGGGAACAGTGTCCAAGGGCCCTCTAGCTCAGCCGCAGTCTGCAGGGTCAAGGTCCAAGGTGGGGGGCTGGCTCGTGATGTGGTGGGCATGTGCCCAGACTCCAGATCCTGGGTCCCAGTGTCTGTGGTATCGGAGCTCTCCTCCCCTTCTTGCATGCCATTCTCTGTTCTTTCGGCCATGGGAGAGAAGGTCTCCTCAAAGCACTCTTCCAGCTGCAAGTGCATCTCAGCTCCCACATCCTGTGAAGATGAAGGGACCGGCAACAATGCACCAGGCTCCTTAGCAGCCAGCTCCAGCAGCTGTGATTTGCCCTGTGGCCCCTGGCATTGGTGATGCGTAGCGGGTGCACGCAGGTGCATGTGCACCCCCTGAGATTGGCAGCACACCCCCTAACAAAAGCACTGCCTCTGCTGCCAGCAGTGCCTGCAGGTCGTCGCCACTCACCATCCCCACCACCGACATTGCTGGTGGCACCTGCAGGTGGTCTCTGATCGCTGTTGGCCACTGCTGATGCTGCTGGCAGCATCGGTGGGTGATTGCCAACTGCTGGTCGGCGCTCGCCACCCCACCGCCACCACTGTGGGTCACCTGCGGGAGCTCCCCACTCAGCCCACCCCTGCTGCTGACACCACCGCTGCTGCCTGCAGGAGCTCCCTGCTTGCTGCCTCCATGTCCCTGCTCTCAACACCACCACCACCACTGGTGGGCAGTCACTGTGCCCCCCCAGGCTCTAGGAGCATGCAGTGTTCATGGCCCCTGGGGACCTGCTGCTGGGCATTCAATTGCCCTGCCATCCTGGGGCCTCCTTGCACCTCTTCCTCCAGTACAGTTGCTACTGGCACCTCCTCCGACTCCCCTGTGGTGGCATAGGTGTGTGGGGTGTCTAAGGCCCTGTTCTTGGCAAGGAAAAGGGACAACTCCTTGTAGAAGGGCATGGTCCGACTCTGGGCCCCAGACCTCTCATTGGTGTCATGCATGTGGTGAAACTGAATCTTCAGCACCTTGGTTTTGTCATGGCACTGTGACCAGTTCCTGTTGTGGTTCTGTGCCTGCAGCTGCTGGGCAATGTACTCAAAGACATCTTTGTTGTGGTGTCCATTCAGGAGTTGGCACTAGATCTCTTCCTTATCCCTCATCTCTCTGTTTCTAGTAGTTTGCCCCAGTGGGTTCCCCAGTGCTGGGGCTAGTGCAGGCACAAAGACCCTCTCCCCATGCTAGTGTCACTGCAGCTCACAGCTGGCCAGAGGGAGGATGCAGGGCTGGGGACAGAGGCTTCGCTGACTCTTGTCAGTGACAGCCCTGTGGTGAGGCTGCCCCAGTGCTCAGGAAGAACAGATGGACTCTGACTGAGAACAGAATACTACCTTGCAAGACAGGATGAGCTGGGTGCTGTAAAGCCCCATGGGATGCTGGCAGAATGCAACCTAGCTTGACTCACAATGGGGTCTGGTACAGAAGTCTGATAAAACATTCTAACCTAAAGCACTCTAGTTTGATACCACATCCATGCAGGGATCCAGCATTTTTAAAGCACTCTGTGTGCCATGAATGTCTGCTTGGTTATGGCTATAAAGCACTTTCTGTGCACTTACTGCATGATAAGTATAATGTCTTTACCTAACCCAAGAGTCATAGGGCTGGAAGGGACCCCAAAGGATCATCGGGTCCAGCCCCCTGCATGAGCAAGAAAGACATCTGGGGTCAGACAACCCTAGCCAGGTGACCGTCCAGTCTTCTCTTGAAGACATCTAGGGTAGATGATTGCACCACCTCTGGAGGGAGCTTGTTCCATAGTCTGGACACCCTAGTTGTAAAGAAGATTTTCCTAATGTTCAGCCTGAAACTATCTTCCAGAAGTTTTTTTTAGTTTTCCCCCAGGATGCCCCGATGAACAGTTGTTCACCGAGCCCTTGATGCATGCCTCTGATATAGTGGTAAGCCACAGTCAGGTCCCCTCTCAGCCTTCTTTTCTTTAGGCTGAAGAGTCTGAGATCCTTCAGCCTTTCCTTGTATGGCTTACCATGCAAGTCCCTGATCATGCAGGTGGCCCTTCTCTGGACCCTCTCCTGCTTTAGCACATGCTTGTTGAAGTGCGGTGCCCAGAACTGGACACAGTACTGCAGCTGCAGCCGCAACCAGTTTTGCACCCACTTGACAGTCCCACAGTTGAGCCTGAAATCTTCCAGTTTTCTAATCAGTACCTCATGGGATACTAAGTCAAAGGCTTTCTGAAAGTCAAGGTATATTATGTCAACCGCTTTTCTCTTGTCCAGGTGACGACTGTCACACCCACTTGACAGTACCTAGCCCAAGAGTCAGACAACTCTATAGCAGTTTTGGTTCTTTAGCTATTTTCTTCAATGTAAGAATACTTTGGTACTTATAGGGTGTGTCTACGTGTGCCCCTGACTGTACAGTTGGTACAGCATAGTCATTTAGAACTTGCCAAAACAAGTACTAAATGACTGTGCAGTACCAGTGGGTACTATGCAGTCTCAGCAGCGCACAGGTCATTTTCGACCCTATTGCACAGTAGCAATGAGCTACTCCTCAGTAGCTCATTGCTGCTTGGTCATAGCAGTGGCACTGGCATAGCGACGAGCTACGTCACCATAGAGTCTTGTGTAGATGAGTCCATAGTCTGTCTTTCTTTGACGCTCAAGTTTGTTCTCAAAGTCCTTCCTATGCAACTCAAAAGAGAGATCTCATGAAAGGTGTACGCTCTGGGAGGATGTGCGAGTTCTTGCCTGATAATGAAAACAAAGATTTCCATTTTGCATATGTATATTTATTTGTATTCAGAATCCTAAATGTTGTTACTTCAATGCGCTGAAAATTATTTTAGCATTGGGCAAAAAATCACATTTTTTATGATTAACTCAACAAATGCCATGTCCCATTTGGAAAGTTAAATATAAAGTAATGTATGTCTTTACTACTCTCTAAACTAAAACTAAGCCAGATAATTTCCTCTATTTAAGAGAATACATATTATAAGAACATAGCATAAAACTTTAACTGGTTTGATTGATAATGTTCTTAAAGATTAGTGGTTCTATTAATAATTGTCAAGTCACCCTTTTCCTCTCTCAAGCCTCTGATACTTTAAGCACTCTCTACAATAGTGCTGAATCCACATTTTCTACTGAAAAACAGATACAAACAATATTAGTTTTAGATGATGCTACTAAAAAGTCACTGAAAATGTCCTTATTTGAGAGATTTAAAATCAATGTTTTGGAGGAACACAGAAAGCATTTATTTAGTGTGCAATGGGATGCCAATTAGAGTGTGTGTGTGCACACTTTTCCTGAAGAATGGTACAGGAGTAAATAATTATATTGCAAGAGCGGAATTTTGAAAGGAAGCAAAGTGAGTTAGATGGCCAAATCACAAGGAGTTTCATCTACTCCTGTAACATCCTTTGAAAATCCTGGTGCCACACATTAATTTGATCATTTTTAACAAACAAGTACCAAAAAAAAGGAAATAAGACCAATCAGTATTGTACTCCTCCCATCCTGTCATCACAAACTGATACACCCGTCTCTTAACAATTTTTTTAAAAACATAGACTCATAGAAAAGTAGGGTTGGAAGAGATCTCAGGAGGTCATTTGGTACAATTCCCTGTTCAAGTAAAAATCACCCCCCATTTAAGCCACTTCAGACAAGTGTTTAACCTGCTCTTGAAAACAGCCAGTGATGGAGATTCTGCAATCTTTCTAGGTAATCTGCTCCAGTACTTAACCACCCTCACAGTTAGAAAGCTCTTCCTAATATCCAACCTGCATTTCCCTTGTTGAAAATTAAGACCTTAACTTGTCCGGTCCCCTGTGGCCACAGAGAATATTCTATTATCTTCTTTATAACCACCTTTTCTTCCAGCTTTTCCTCATAAATCATGTTTTCCAGACTTCTAATAATTTTTGCTGCTCTCTGCTAGTCTCCAGTTTGTCTACATCCATTTGAAGTGTAGTGTCTCAAACTGGACACAGTCCTTCAAGTGGGACCTCATCAGTGCCAAGTACAGCGAAAGAATCACTTTTAAAGATATTAAACAATACCAAATCTAGGACAGACCGAAGGAAATCCCACTCAATGCCTTTTCCCAATTAGGCATCAGGATTCTGAAGACATCTCTTTAAGCACAATGAATCCAATGAGTTATGTACCCACCTTACATTATTTTAATCTCAACTGTATTTCCTTAGCTTACTAATGAAAATGTCATGGGAGGAAGTGTCAAAGGCCTTACTAAAATTCAAGGTATATCATATCCAATGTTCTCCCCACATCCACAGAGCCCACTGCCATGCCACAGAAAGAAATCAGGGGAAGGGAAAAACATGGATGACATGCTGGCCCCTCAGTATCCAATGGGAATTTTTGACATGTCAGTGGAGTCATAATTTCACCCAATTATCAACAAATCCTGATGCAATTTTCCATTTCCAAAAAAAAAAAGGAGAAAACCACATTGGGGAGATGTCAGACACTGCTTAATTCACTACTGGAAGGCACTCTGACATGATGATGAGAAAAACATAAGAAACTGAATATAATAGAACAAAAAATGCTCTTTAGAAAATCTGTTCACGTGCAGTACCCTTTAAAAAAAATGAAACTTTCAAATGGAAAAACACTGAGTCATACATTCACATGACAAAGGGCCAAGTGAAAGGAAATTTAGAACAGAAACATGAAGTAATGACAGAAAATGAAAGTTTTACCTTGTTTAAGGCATATTCTTGACTCCAAAGTCCTGTAAACTCTGGCTCAGCTAGAGTCTCGTCCTGTTCTTCCTCACTTTCTTCCTCATCATTTCCATAAATCATACTGTGTGATACTTTTCCTGAAAAATCCTTCTCAGAACTGGATTTTTCATCAACTGAGGCACAAGCAGATGGAGAGCGCCAAGACTTCTACGAGACAGGAGCCAAATTAGGATATACTTTGAAATTACTATTCAAGTGTCACTACTCCAATAATAACACTTTAGAAATAGACAATTTAATATATTTTATTAGGTTTTGAGGTTTGAATGAACAGGACTGTCTTATGTTAATAAATTTTAATGACAGTATGCCTTATGTTTCAACAAGTTGCAACACATCACTACCAGGAATTAGAAGTCTAGAAATCAATGTTCAATCAAACAGAAGGATATTTAGGAAAGTATTCTGCCATGTAGCTGCTTTAATAACTGACCACTGTATAGCCCAATTTCTTGTGTAAACTTCTAACATCAGATTTACAATACCCATATTCACTAGCAGAGAAGTTTTTGTGTTTTAAAAAGGTATCAGAAACATGCATCAGCCCAGAAATCACATGGACAGATTCAAAACTGTGAACAAAAACCTTCCCCTTACTCTTTGGCTCAGTTTGTCTTGAATATCCAGAATAAAATACTTTCAGGGACTGGATAGAAGGACCATACATTCGATAAGAATTATCCCCTTTTTGCCAGATTTAAAAACTTCATGGAAGGGTTCTAAACAGAACTGTGTTCAGCTCTTCTTAGACAGACAAAACACTCTGAAACCTGGTGCTTACAAGGGTAGAAGGTAAATAAATCAGAAAATAAGGGCACCCTGGATTATCTTAGTTTTAGTTCCTGGAGGCACTAGTGTGAAAATCCAGTCATTTTTACAACTATATTCTATTAGTCAGTTCAAAACAAAAAAATATCCCTGCTCAAGAGAGCTCAGACTGGATTTGCAGGTTGATAGAACTGCTGGTGAAGTGCAGATGCTCTATTGTACAGAATCTAGCTCTTACTTGTTCACAGGTACCAAACACACACCATTCATTTTTAGAGGGCAAAAGAAATATTATTTCACCTACTACTCTAACAGCAGACAAACAAGTTCTCTACACCTTGTGAGGCATTATAGCTCTGCTTACCTGCAATACTGCTGCAGTTGGATCTTCACAGGTCTTTTCAATATAATTCCATGTTTTAATTTTCCACAGCGCAGAATCCTGAAGTTTACTGCAACTCCTCACTGCCTCTGTACGAGATCGATATTTTTCTTGCTTCTGCATATAAGCTTCCTCTTGCAAAATCCGAGCTACAATCTCAATTTTTTTAGATTTCTGCTGATCTTTGAATTCTCTGTATTTAAAGATTGATACAAATGTTAGTGCTCGATAATGGCTTTTCTAATGCTATGTACAAACAGTCTGGCTTTTTTTCAGCCCTTAAGCTAACAAGCAAGATTCCACATTTTGCTGCAGTGATCATTTGTCTGTGCCAAAATGACATGGGATTTTGAGGGATTTTAAGTATTACCATGAAGTAAATATTGAAATCAGAACATTATGAAAAAAATGGCACAGGGTTCAGGACCACTCCTTTAAATGAAAACTAAAACAAGTTTTTAGCCTACAATTTTGTTGACTCAATTTGCTTTTATCCTTTAAAGTGATATTCTCAAACTGAGATTTAGTGGTAAGAAAAAAAAGAGTAAAGAAAAAGGACAGTGCAATGGTTTGTGTATTAGTCTGAGGATGTGTAGTAATGCAGAACCTGGATAGTTTGTATCCAGATGGTTCACAACCTGCCTAATTTGCAACATGTTGGCAAATAAAGGATGAGCCATGCATCTGTTTGCTGCAGCTTTTACTTCAAAAGATGTTGTTTCTCTGATCAGCTGGTGCTCCTAAGCAGTCCAGTGCAGCTAACTGGAGAAGTGATGCCCTTTAAAATAAAAGCCACAACAATCAGTGGGGACATGTCACCTGTCTTGCTGTTAATGACCTACATGTTTGCAAACCCTCAGCAGCATGAGGGCTACAAAGCTTAATCCCACCAACTATCTAGATTTTACTGGACTGTTCAAGTCTCTGCCATACCACAGGCTTCCTGGTAACCTTGGGCAAGCTATTTAGTAATTCTGTGCCTCAGTTCTGATACTAGCAGTTCTGGTACTAATCACAGTAGTTTTCTGTGGCATAAGGTAAGAGGATAACTGTATTATGGAAAGTGAGATGTTCAAATACCATGGTAACTGGGACTGTATAAACAGGTAAGTAATCTCAGGTCCTGTGCGGTCTCCCAAATGTCATTGCCTAGCCTACACTTGTAAAATCAGCTTTTTATTCCCGTTCTCTCTTGCTGTGTCTAAGGCTCCCTTATGTTACACATATGTCACGATTAATATATTCATCACAGCATAAATAGGAAGAGTGTTACTTATGCACCCAATTAAAAAAGCTGTAAAATGGGGAATGAGCTATATATATAACATGTAAAACACTTTTTGGCCTTGTTTGTATGGCACCTTAAATATAAAGGTGCAACTGGGGACCAACAATTATCTGATCATTCATCCTGGGGCCCAGACAACACTAATGTCTAGAAGGGCCCTGGGATCAACAATCAGCTGACTTTTTTCCCCAGCAGGAGGACTTTAAGCCATATGCTAGGCAGCTCTACAAAGCCTCTGCTCTACCCCCCTGGACAGCCAGACCAGTGCTGCCCAGCACAGGGTTTTTGACAATCAAATGATTGTTACACCCTTGCTGCCTTGGTCCGGACAGCCTTATGTCTTGAACCCGGGGTTGTCTGGGCCAGGTCCAACAATCAACTGGTTTTCTGCCCTGCAGCTCTGGGTGAATGAGACTGGGAGTGTCCAGGTTGGGGCCAACAATCAGGTGATGATCAGCTCCAGTCCCCAGACATCCCTGGGTCTCTAATGGGATTCATAACTTTCTGGTAGGCCTAACAATCAGCTGATTGCTCAGGCACCTGGATTTCAACTTGTTAGTGCAGCATAAGCCCAGGCTTCCCCTGCACTAACAAGTAGTAATGGAACTACTGGGATCTAATCCCCAATCCCAATATCATGGTACTGCCATACATATGGCAAGGCAGGAGGCACAATTGTTGGGCTTGGAGATCAGATTCCATCGTGCCTTGAAATGAACATGTGCCAGGGGTGTAGGACCCACTCAACCACACACACACACACACACTGGAGACTGACTACAGCGATGAATCTGTAAAACTGTTGTGCAATCAATATATAATGATAACAAACTAGAAAAGCAGGAACCTTTTTTTCTCTTAATCCCTTTTGGTTATTGTAATCTAAAGTCATAGCCCATAACAACAGAAAATACCTGTCTGAAACTGGTCTGATTCTTAAGTTGATAGTGTCTCCATAAAGAACAAATTTCACTCAGCATTCTAGCGTAACTAACCCATTTGGACAAGAGAAGCACGCGTGCCTAAGGGAGACAGAGTTTTGAAGACAGGAGAACAGCAAAATCCACAGGAAAACTTTTTTTTATTTCTTACATCTTCACTCCTTCAAGTTCTGTAGACCTTTCTGAAATGGACCTTGACTGTGAAGATTATTTTTTTTTACTTCTAGAATTGTACTTCAATTAACTTGTTTAAATATCTACTGGACACATTTACACAAGATGCTTTACCACACAGCTGACTAACTGACTGCATGGTAAAGCATCACTGTGTACATGGGCAGATCCTTACCATGCAGTAAATTAGTCTACTGTGTGATTAATTTGGTACCTACAAATACAGGTAGCAAGTTAACTGTGGAGTCCAGAATTGGACTTCACACTTTAGAAAGGATGTGAAGAAGCTTGAGAGAGTCCAGATGTGTAGATGCCACCTGAGATCAAATTTGCTACTGGTCAGCCCTACCATCAGGGGGCCTAACTGCAGAGCCACAAGGCTTAGAGCTTCTCCAGCCCTGGGGCTGGGGCAGCTCTTTGTTTGCCCTGGCCCTTAAAATGCTGTGATGACTCCAGGGCCCTGGGTCACCTATAGCCAGCCTCTGGCCTGCACCACTGGCCCCTGGCCAGCCTCTGTAGCCTGCCTGGACCCTGGGGTAGTCCTCCAGCACAGCTGGGGGCTATCCCCTAGTACCACCTGCCTGCCTGTCCTATGCCATGCCCCTGTGCTGGGCACTGTAGGCACCTGCCCAGGGCTGGCAGCACCTGAACTATTGTGCAGAGCCCCTGAGGGCCATCCAGGAAGCCATGCTGGTGTCATCCCCAATGGCACACATCGCCTCCTGGGGGCAAAATTGGTCCCAGGAGGAGACAGCAGACCTCATGGTGCTATGGGACAAAGCCAAGGTCCTGAGCCAGTTTGCTTGGAGCAGGTGCTCCAATGCCCATGTCTATGAGGGCCTGGCAGGCCACACAAAGGTCAAGGCCCTTTGGGCACAGTGCGTCAGCATTAATGACCACAACCACCGGTCAGGGGTTGCGCACACATCCATGCCCTTTATGCAGCAGCCGGATCAGATTCTCATGCCTCAGGACCCTGGCCGGAGCCATGCCATGTATTCCAGCATGGGTGGCCTGCCTAAGCCTCTGCCACTGCCTGGCAGCTGAGGGCTCCTCAGGGCACCAGTACCCTGTCCTGCCACAGTCCCAACACCTGGAATCATCTAGCAGCCCAGGCCAGGGCCCAGGAAGGAGGGGTGGGGACTGCTGTGGGGCAGGAAGGGGGAAGGAGTCTGTTGTTGGGGAGGTGGGGAGGGGACTGTTGTACAGTGGTTGGGGGGAAGGACTCTCTTGTTGGGGAGGGAGGGGGCACAGGGTCTGCATTTGTGGAGAGGAATAAAGTGCTTTTCTTAAATTGTCTTCAGTGAGCATGGTGCTGGGGATGTGTGGTGGGACTGGGGTCTCAGGCTGGCTGCTGCAGCAGGGTGGAGCAGGGCTAGAGAAGGCCAGGAGCAAGCTACTGACATAAGCAGCAAACCTGCTCCCAAATGGCTGCACGTGTACCTGCATGCATTTAAATGCTATTATTTCTAAAATATATTTAAGGAATATGAAAGAGACGGGATAAGCGACAAATTTGTGTAGTCAGAAACTGCACCAGATTTTTTAGTCCTGGTGCTATGATTCAACCACAAGACCATCCTTCTTTACTATTAGGTCTGATTTGTACTGTCAGGTGTACAGAAAGTTTAATAACAACATATCATGTTAGCCCTCAGTTACACTTTATGTGTAATTTAGTTACCTTTTTGAAATGTAAAGTGTACAAATTCAATTACAGGTTATAATAGCTAAAGAATTAGGTATTCAGGAAATCAGAAATATAGATTCAGGCTGCAAAAGAGAGAGATGATGAAGCATAGATCATCTCTTTCTTGGGAAAGAAAAAAAAATAAAGGGACAAGGAAAATGCTAAGTGGCATTTTATCAGGTTAGCAAAGTGACAGCTGAATTTAGAAATAAACTGCTATGAGGAACATATAGTCATGTCAGAGCCAATATTAAATCTAGCACAGCATATGATCTATGCCAGGTGTATCCATATGAGATGCTTTACTCAAGATTAGAGTAAATTACTGCACAGTAGGCATCACTATCTACACATACAGATGCTTACTGCACAGCAATTAGCTCTAATTGTAAGTATATTTGCTACCTGTAAATACAAGTAGCAAATCTACTTGCAATTAGTTACTGTGTACTACAGCACACGTATATGGCTGACCAGGAGCAAATTTACTCCCAGTCAGCAGGGCAGCTGGCAGTGGTGGGGAGGGTGAAGTTCCCAGCCCTAGGCTGCATGGGGAAGTCTTCAGGTATAGCCTGGAGGTGGCAGGGGACTGTCCTGTCTCAAGCAGTTCACAGCAAGCTCTGAGCTGCATGTACAGACTTCCCTGCATGTCCCAGGGCTGGTCAGGAACCATCCAGGTCAGGGGCAGATCCCAGCCCCATGCTCCAATTGAGCAATCGGGGCACAGGACTTGGAAAGAGCTGCAGGAGAGGGGCAGATCCCAATCCCCTTCCCTGGCTGGGTGGGTAATCAGCAGACTGGGGTAGGGGGCTGGGACCTGCCTCTCCCCTGTGGCTCTTTCCAAGCTTTCTGCCTCCAATCAGGGAAACTGGAGTTGGGAGCTCTGTGCTGCTGGGGCAAAGGGACATTGTCTCTACCTGGGCTCTGGCAGCAGAGCCTGCCCCAGCTGCAGGTAATCTCTCCTAGCTCCCACCAGGAGACAGCTGTCTCCTGGCCCCCGTGCTCCCCGTCAGTCCCTGGGCTAGCACCCAGGGGGAGCCTAGAGCTCCTCTTGCCTGTTGCAGGGGGGTAGTGCAGGGCTGGAGCGGGCGGGACCAGATTTGCTGCCAGGAGCAGCAAATCTGCTTTCATAGTTTCATAATTGGTAGGGTTGGAAAGGTCCTGAGCAGATCATCAAGTCCAACCCCCTGCCATGGCAGGAAAAAGCACTGGGATCAAATGACCCCAGCAAGGTATTCGACTAACCTCCTCTTAAAGACCCCAGGGTAGGAGCTAGCACCACTTCTCTTGGAAGTTGGTTCCAGATCCAAGCCATCCTGACAGTAAAGTAGCGCCTCCTGTTGTCTAGTCTGAATCTACCTTCTGCCAGCTTGTGACCGTTATTTCTAGTCATTCCTAGTAGTGCTTGGGGGAACAGGGACTCCCCCAATGCCTGCTGGTCCCCTCTGACTATCTGACTAGTTTGTAACCGGCCACTAGATGCCCCCTCAGCCTTCTCTTGTGGAGGCTGAACAGGTTTGGATCCCTTAGCCTCTCCTCGTAGGGCCTGCCCTGCTGGACCCTGATCATGTAGGTGGCCCTCTTCTGGACCCGCTACAAGTTATCCACATCCCTCCTGAAGGATGGCGCCCAGAACGGGATGCAGTACTCCAACTGTGGCCTGACCAATGCCACATAGAGGGGGAGGATCACTTGCTCGAGATGCATCTGTGGATACATGACAAGGTGTGGTTGGCCTTCCTGACAGCGTCCCCACACTGCTGGCCCATGTTCATTTTGGCATCAATAATGATTCCAAGATCCTTTTCTGCCTCTGCACTGACAAGAAGGGAGTTCCCAAGCCTGTAGGTATGCTGCTGGTTCTTCCCCCCCGGTGCAGCACCTTGCACTTGTCAGTGTTGAAATCCATTCTGTTTGCATCCCTGCAAGTGCAGATGCCTGCCCAAAGTGGATTTATTCTAGGATAAACCCACCCCACAGCTTTTGCATGTGTAGACATGCCTGCTGGGACTGCTATTTAATTTAGAAGGGGGAAAGAGTGAAAAAGAATGAAGGATTAAACCCCAAAATAGGTTAGAGTTAGGCTTTTCCATTACAGACTTCCCATAATTCTGTACATATTTATTTTTATGTGCATTTAGTACTAATGAAATATCTGGTTCAGCATTCTGAAGACTAAAGCTATTATTATTTATCTGAACATCAAGTGCAATAGTCCTTACACAGTCTCATCATTGTGCTTGAACCATAACCTAGATGATTACTTCCAAAAGGTTAGTTATGATTACATAGGGTAACTACCATTACATCTCCCTGGCTGGTCAGCTATAGTTATATTGCTGTGTCTGTCAAAAAGACGACCATATAGTTCTCACTAAGATGGCTTTCATGAAATGAACACAGCCACAGAGAATTAGTCCACTTCTTCAAATCTATTCATAGGAGTTACTTTGTCATCAATGCAGGACAAAATTTTGATCCTTACAAATATAGTCCTTATCATACTATTTGATCTGAGAGGGCTGATACCAGGAAAGAGTACAACGGATTTCAGTGGAGCTGCAAGTTATAGTTGTACAGATACCACTGCAGACTAAGGTGAGGGTTTACACTTAAACTAATTACACCTTTACACTTTAACCCTATAAGCAGAGTGAAATCCTTTGACAAAGTATATGAAACTAGTTTCTTTGAAGTATATGGGGCATACTTGAGCCAAGAATCTGAGATGATACTATATTTAGGTACAAGATACTCCAAGAATCAGTGCAGTTCCAGGGTTGCAAGGCTAAGAGCAGTAAAGATGACATGTTTTAGTTTCAAAGAAGAGCAGGTGGAAATGTGATAGTTATTCAATAGATATGTGCACCAGCAAATAGCTGAGAATTACACAACAAAATTATTACTTACAATTTCTGTCTTTCAAACTCCACCAGTCGTTTATGGAGAAAAATCTCCTTGGCAACATTGCCTCCTCCTGCTAGAATAGTCTCTCTCATTTTCATCTCCTGGTTTTTTGCCTCGAGAGCTCTTGCTTTATCCCTTGCCTGCAGGGCTCGAAGGGTTTCCTACAAAGTCACGCAAATCAGTTACATATTTCATTCATATATTATAAGCTATACAATAGAATATGGTAAGGAAACCTTTATCTATGTCTGATTTTTTTGGTGGATTTTCCTTTGATAGAATTTCCTTTATTCTTTTTTATATTCGATGTTACCTTTGGGTTTGTCTTTTAATTTTTTTTTTTTATTGTACCAGATTCACTTTGTAATGGTTGAGTTTAGAGGTGCACTAATACTCTGGTCCAATATTGGATTGGCACCGATATAAAGAACATTTTCTGTATCAGAAATTCACCTGATGTAGCTGATAATTTGTCCAATAAATGCCCGCATGTGCACAAAGCCGTAGTGCAGGACATAGGCAGTGAGGAGCAGAGCCGGCAGTGTGGAGTGCTGCATGCAGCTGGTAAGTCTGGTATGGAGGAAGGGGAAGGGGAGCAAGGGTGTGGGGTTGGGGTTGGGGCAGGAGCTGCCCACTCAGGGCCAGGGCAGGTGTGAGACAGATGCGCAGCTAGTCGGGGGGGCACGGGAAGGGGCAGGGGCAGAGCTCCTCCAGTG
Source organism: Caiman crocodilus (assembly GCA_030014935.1). NCBI lineage: Eukaryota > Metazoa > Chordata > Crocodylia > Alligatoridae > Caiman > Caiman crocodilus. The sequence continues at coordinate 6,892,741 of JAGPOW010002149.1, read as the reverse complement.
CTTGTCTGGCAGCTCACACTGTTGCTACTGCCTCTTGTCCAAGAGGGCACCAGGGGGGAGGGCACGTGCCCCTACATCTGCGTAGTGTGGTGCAGGACAGGCTGGGGCCAGGCTCTTTCCAACTGGGCAGATCTGGGGGCACACCACCCTCCCACCCCCCATGCCCTCCCAGATGAGTGGCGGAAACTGCCAGATGAGCACCTGATGAGCTACGCACAGCGGCAAGAGCCGCCCCCCTTCCCCCTTTCAACACCCTCTCCCTCCATTCCACACCCACCCCAGCCTTGGTCCCAGCCCACAGCTGCAGCCTGCCCCACACCACATAGATCTGGGGGACACATTCCCCCTTGGATGAGCCACTTGCCTGAAACAAATTAGTCTGTGCAGCAATGTATAAAAAGCATTGGAGATTAAAACAAGTTGGTATATCATCTTGGACTCTGCAATACACAGACACAGATGTGTGACACAGTATTAGGATAAGAACCTTAGCTCTGAATTTCTTAGCTATCCTGCTGCCGGTTTAAATTATTTTAACTGTTATGCTGTTATATTAGTTGTTTTATTTATTAACTATTTCTGTTTGGAACAAGGCATATCAGTAACACCACGGGCCAGATTCTAGCACCCTTTCTGTGTGAATACTTTTTTTTTCCTTGAATGAAGTGAATAGACCATTCACAGAATAAGGTGCACATTCAAGATAAATAAGGATGTTGGAAGCTGACCTGACCAGTATCGTCTGTAACACTTACATGGCCAGATTCTCAGTGATTCTGGCCATGTAAGTAGTGTTAATAGATAAGTAGTTAGGTAAGTAGGTAATAAGCAGTGTTAAAAGAAGCTTCTTCAGTGCTAGGACCAGATCATGTACATATAGCAGTGAAAACTTAAAATGGTTTTCATTAAAATCTGTCAATCTAATCAATCAATTGTTTCACTACTGATCTATGCACTAGTACTTGTACCCTATTGGAAGTTATGTTGTTTTTCAGGGAAATCACAGCTTGCATCCTTCTCTCCATATGCTCCTGAGCTTCCAGTTCTTCTTTTGCTTTTTTCTGATATATCCTGTAGGTAGAATAAAACCTTTCAGACTGTGTCATGCTTAGCCTGGCAAATAAGTAGTGTTAATGTCACCCAACATTCCTCCTCTAACTCACTGTGTTTACTATAATATTGGGTATGATAAAATAGAACAGTTGGAAGAGTCTTCTGAATGTAGCACCATTTGAATTACATGTTCCAAAAATGCCTTTCAGCTAGTTTGCTCAACAATTTTTTTTACGCTTTGAACATGAAGAATGTATGTGCTACATTGAGAAATTTATCTACTCACTGCTACAGTATGGAGAGGATATATGTCTTGCTTATATAACCAGTCACACAGTGACATCAATGCTTAAACAGTTAAAGCTAACCTACTGGGTGCATCTATACATTCATTAATGTGCCATAATTACAGTGCATTAAGTTTAGTACTAAATCTATTCTGCATTAGCACATTAACATAGGTTTAACACGCCACACTAACGCACAGTAGAACTTTTGCACATTAAGCATCTTCTGTAGAAGCATCCACTGTATCTAGAAAAAAATCTAACCATGGGCTCAAGTCAAACCTGAGAAAACCCCATACTTACTAAGGTAAATGTTAAAAATGAACATACTTGATTTAATTTTTAACTAGTGGATATTTTCCACATAATTACAATCTTATATTCTCTTCCAGCAGAGCCACTAATTTGCTACAGATTTAGTTTTCAGCAAACCTAATCAAGTAAGGCAGATAGTTAATTTTGTTTGCCTTGGTTACTGTAACTTTGCCATATTGTCTAAAAAAACCCCAACAAACTAAATAGGAAATAATATACAATTACCTCAAATACCTTTCCAATGCCTAAATTCAAAAATACAGGAAAAATGATTTACAAAATATTTTGTTGAGGGTCTCTTCAATATCAAAATACACTAATTTAATTATGCAAATATAAAAACCATTAAGAGATCTTTAATGTCTACAAGTGCCAAGGATCTTGATTTCACTTTTCATCTAAACTACAACCCTTTCAGCAACATATAATCCCAAACATTCTGGAACATAAGGCCAGTATAACCCGAAAAAGAAGGCTGCCAGCCTCTGAATTTCCATGGTACTTCATGAAACCACTGGGATTTTCCTTAGATACTACTTATTCAAGTCGCTTTGGATCTTATGGGATTTGAATGGACAATAGCTCTAGGTGGTACAGCTGGAAGTTTCTAACTTCCAACAGAAAATACATCTAACAGTAAAATGTTTCCTTTTAAATTAGGAAACTCATGCAGCTGGATAAAGGTCTCTGGGCCAGTCTGCAGTCCACATCCGGCCATGCCAGAGCCAATAGGCAGGACTAGGCTGGTAGGACAATGTGCACAGTGATCTCCCCCTGTGCTACAGACAGCATGCTGTGGACAGTGTGCAAACTAGATCCAATGTCTGTGGCTCCAGGGTGGTCAGGATCATGGCCCAGGCTGTCTGTGCACACCAGAGCCAGTGTGAAGGACTGTCCAATGAGGCACCACATGCAGCGTGTATTCCAGGCTGGCTAACTCTGCTGTGGGTGGCGCTTGCTGCACTGTGTCTAGCCTACACGCCACAGGCAACACAAGCCCCAGAGTGGAGCCAGTGCCTGGTACAGGTGGTGCACAGGCTGGACCAAGCATTGTACAGTCAGCTGCCAGACAGCCCTGTACACTGGCTTTGGCACAGCCTGATCCAGATCAGTCCAAGAGCCAGTGCATGGGGCTGGTTAAGCATGGGTGCTGTATGCAGCTTGTGTGCTGGACTAACCCTCTGTGCCATGAACAACACCAGTGGTACCAGGTCCAGCCCATGCACCAGACCATCTCCGCATGCCACATGCAGGGTTGGTCCAAGACTTACGAGACATATTATGCAGCTCCACAGGCCAGATGCAGCCTGCAGGCCATATTTTTGACACCCCTATCATAAAGATTGACTACTAAACAATACATTTCAGATATTGTGTTAGGACACTATCAGGGAGAAGCATTAGAAACCTGGCCATGGTTTTCTTCAGACACTGGACTGCTTTCTCATTACTCCTCTGAGCATCTTCAATTACTTTTTGATGTCTTCGCTCATACTCCTCCCGAGATTCCATTTCTTTTCTGTAAAAGACAGATTAAAACTGGTGGACCCAGTCCTAGACTACTGAGAGAGGACCAACTCCCACTAAAGTTAAGGGGCTTTAAGCTGGGAGTTGCTATTGCTTTACATTCTTTAATTCCATTTCCCAGTTCAAAGTTCTATGGTTAGCACTTAAATAAAAAACCTTCCTAGAGTTCCCCTGATACACAAATGAAATTTCTTATTGGGCAGAAAATTGCTGGGGAAGAGAAGTGGAGTCTCAGCAATTGTGCTTACTTTTTCGCAGCCTGCTCTTTTTGTTCCATCAGCAGGACTTTAGCTTTTTCCTTTTGAATCCGTTCTTCTGTCCGTTTTTTGTACTGTGTCTCCAAAGTCTCTTCACCCTTTTCAAGCTGCTTTCGGAGACCTCCAAATTTTCCCTGCTCAATTTCAATCTGCCACATATCATACCTTTTAAACAAAGAGTTACTAGGCTTACCCCAAAAGGACCAGCATTTTATCAGGTAATTACTATATATACATTCAGAAGAGTCGGTAGCTCCATAGTGAAAAACAGAAATCTAGTCATGTTTTACTCTGGTAGTTACAAAGGATGTTGTAGCTAATCATCCTGAGTGGTGCTAGTGTTTAGTAATACTTGTAATTTTTAGAGGTGTTAAACATCTTCCTCAAATTGGCTGTTAAGCAATATAAGTAAAAAAAAGAAGGTTTATGGGACAATATTTTAATACTTTGCTAAGTCAAAGCTACCTTACTTCTAAGCTTTTTTAATAATGGCCCTTAGAGATGAATATTCTATGTTTTGTTCAAAGTGCCTAGATAACACACCGGTGGCATTAGTGTGCACAAACATAAATTTAAGCCTCTTTAAAGGGGAGGGGAGCTGCAAGCATGTGTTATGATCTGTTACCCCCACATAGAACCTACAGTAATACAAGTTAGCTATATCACCTTAAGTTTGACCCTAAATGAAGTAGGGTGAAGGGTGAAGTGGTTTTACTATACTTGTATTGCTACAGAATGCTTAAGTTGGATAAAGGGGCATTAATTTCACTTGAAGCATGGACTCAAAATGGAAATAACGTTTAGATATCCATGCTACCATGCTGGCGAGATGTGATGCTAACTACTGAGGCTCCAATTTTGCTTAGGAATGCACAGCAAGCCAAACAACTTCCCTTGGTAAGGATGGGGCTATGGGTATAAGATCAGGCACAGCTTACTTTACCTAAGAGGGAAAACGTGTTTCCAGGAATAGCCTAAGACTGAGTCCATGGAAGAATTATGGACAGATCAGACAGTTTGGAGTCTAGTCCAAACTGGAAAAAAACATGGGATTCTGGTCAGAATAGATCAGACACACAAATGTAATATTTACATTGGGTAAATTTTTTCAAAAGCACTTTAAATCCCATTGAGTGTATCTACACAAGCAATTAATCTGACACAGTAAATTCTGGCACAGTTTGGGCTGGAGTCAGCTGCTCCTAGACACAGTATTTATACATGCACCCAGGACTGCAACAGTCTGAGCTGGGGAGGAGCAGCCCTGAGCTGGCAGGAGGCCTGGGGGTGGTTAGCCCTATGCTCTGGGTAGCAGCATCAGGCAGCAGAGGGACTGGCTGGGGCACGAGTGCACTACAGTGTGAGGCTAGCTGGTAAGGAGTCCCTGCACTGTAACAACTTGGTGCCTGGGTCACTGTCTACACATGCATTGTGGTGGCATAAATTACTTCACCATACAATAGTACTTGTCCCAGACAATAGTATTGTTGGGTGAAGTTAATTTACTGCACCCTAATCTGGGTGTGTATGTAGCTGGTGATGCTCTCCTGCAGAGCTAATTAGTCAATTCTGCAGTAAAGCACACATGTAGATGAACCCATTGTCAAAAGAGCCTATATCTCACAAAATGTCAAAAGAATTTAGTAACTCGAGTGCTTAACTCACTTTTGGAAATAGAACTTAAGTACCTTTGCAAAATTTATCTACTAAATTGCAAAGAGAAAACTATTCAGAGGAAAAGTGAGAATTACCATAAGACACTTTAATACTAGTGCATGAAATCAACAATTAGAAACTGCAAGGAAACAGCCTCTTTGCCTTATTCTAGGAAGTGTTTTTACTTTGTTTGGTATGCCACAATTTCTAACGACATTCAAATCTCTCTGCATAGACAAATATACATATGGTCTAACACTTCTATTACAAACAATGACTTTAAAAAGCTCCTCTAATGCTTTTATGTAATTTTGTATTATGAAGTCCTATTTTCTGACTAAACATGTGGTTAAGCATGTCTATAAGCCCCTGTTCACATTCTTGTTTTGATGTCCTTTCATTGATATTTGTACCTCTGGTGGAGAAAGTGTCGTCTATTGCCTCCTGCAAATGACTGGTTTTATATCTTAACATCTGAATGAATAATTTAATATATGAGTCATCAATTAAGAGCATGAGAAATTAATTTAGGAGAAAAATTCAGAGCACCACTAAACTGTATCCATTACTTTGCCATTATAGTCCTCTAAGGGGCATCTGAGAGACTGCAACAAATAAAAGCCTTGTAATATTAAACTGAAGAATGGCTCCAAATATGATACTAAAAGTATTAATTATTTCAAGTGACCTGAGTGCTTGGGATGATGAACTGGTAAGTGCTACTAATGTTGCCAGAAGCACTTATCCTCACCAGTTTTTCTAGGGGCAGATGTTACTTCCCTTTTACTGTTTTTTAATACCTAAAAAAAGACACAAATGTGCAGAGATAATTTTTACATATTATTCAATAAAAAATACAAAACATAATAGATAAAGAGGAAAAAAGGTGGGACAGTAATTAGAGTCATATGTAGCTGTGGGTTTATTGCAGTCCAGCCTTTTTCACATTTCAAAACATGACCAACCCATATATTCAGATTGGCAATTAATTTAGATTAGCATAATCTGGGCATCAGCAACCTACAGTCCATAGACTAAAGCCATTTTATCTGGTTGATATAACTGGGGACCTTCTGCAGTGTTTCAGCAGTGGGAGTGGGGTGGGCAGGAGGCTTTGCCTGGGCTGCAGGGAGAAGTAGGAGTGGCAGCAGATGCACGGCTCTGGTTCCGGTTTCACTTCCAGCAGTGTCAGCCTGATTTGAAGTGGCCTGTGCCCATAGCTAAACTCATCTAAAACAGCCCCTGCTGCAAAATGTTCCTGACTCCCAGCATGGCCAATTCAACTCAGTTCACCATGCCAATTGATCTTCATCACTTTATACCAACTCAGGGTCTGGCCCAAGGTAAACTGTTTAATTTCCAAAGCAGTGAACTGCTGGTTCTGGTCAAAATTGGCTCTGAAGAAGCCTTGTTGTATGGGGAAGCTCCTGTATATGTTATGCTAATTTATTTGCAATCAACATTTGAAGAGATTCATTTGACAGGTAGCAATATGCCTTTTCAATGCATGGTGCAGTGTAGCTGCCTCATTAAATGGAGATATAAATGAACCTATGAATCCCAAATGTAGGATATTTGGGGGAGTCTTTTGTGTTTTTCTACAGTTGCACACAAACAAATTGCCGAAGAGAAGGTCAAAAGAACCAATGCGTATACTTAAAGTAGTGGAGTTACCACTTACCTTGAAAACGGAGTTATTTTGATTTAAGAGAGTCTTTACGTGATTTATAATTCAGAGGAGGTTTAAGAAATCTCTAACTGGTCTGTGCCCTATCATATTAAGCATTTGGTTCCTTCAAAAGAGAGCAGAGGACCTTTCAAAATTCTTGTTCGCTGTGCTGAAATGTACAGATATTCACCAAGTTTCCCATAAAGAAAACTTCACTACAGCAACTGAAGAATGATGGCACTCAAGTTTAAATTGTGGCATCTGCAGGATGGAGAGCTTTACAGAAATAGAATACATTTCCATTACTTAAATATGCAGATGGCTGTTGTGCAAAAGTACCATTACTAATATAACAGCAAATTATCCAAGGTCTAGTACTGAAGCTATCATATTTTACAGATATGTCTCTTTCTGCTTAGGATGGTTTGGTTCAAGGTCATGAAATGTAGGCTAATGACTAGAAAAAAATTCTGGATATACAGACCAGTGTTTTAGAAGGCCTAATATTGAAACAAAGAACTGATTGCCTTTTAATTGATTCACAATAGTGATAACTGTCATACCATCCCTTCAAGATGAGCCTTGTGATGCCTTTTCAAAATGCATACTTTCTTCCTTGGATAAATCCCACAGGTATAAGCGATAAGAGCCACTCTACTACAAACTGCTGAGATTCAGATACTGGCCCTACCTAAATGGAACTGCTGCATGTATTTTTGTGACGGAAGTAGAAGAACAACTTGCTTCTAACCTAAACTGACTTCGAGAATTATGAACATTCAGCACTGAAAAGAAAAATGTTTTTAGAAGGAAAAGAAATATTTAAAAAATGCTCTATGAAACTAAAACACAAGTTGGGAAGAGAGACATATATTAATGGTTTGTTGTAGAATTCTTGGAGGATTCTCATTTATAGATCTTTAATGAGGGTACTGCATCTTAATTGGAAGATTTGGGGCCAAATCCTGATCCAACTTAAGTGAACAGGAACATTGCTGTTGATTTCATGGAAGCAGAACTGTTGTTTAATGATGAACTGCCTGGTAGTTTAGGCCAAAATTTAATCTACTTTGAAACTGCTGTAAACCTGACAAATAAAGAATTCAAAATATCTACCTGCTAAACCATTACCGCAGGTCCAGGAAACAAAACCACCAGATTATGCCCTTTAATCTTTTTTTTTTCCACTAGGTTGACTATCTTTGAGGTCTTCTGTATATGGAACACTTCAAAAGTAGATAAAGCTACCTCACTTACTGTGCATTAAGAATATTCACATCGGGTATCTTGTGTGCTGCAAATTCACACTTTGACTTGCTGCAAATTTCCCCACTACAGACAATTTCCCCATACAGGAATTTCCCTATACAGACAAGCCCTAAATTTCCCCATACAGACAAGCCCTAAATTTTTGATCACCCCCAATGTTAGTTATTACATATAGATACTTTATATTTCTTCTAAAACTGAATCAATCACTAAGTTGATTTAAGACTTTAAGACTCACTAAGTTGATTTAAGACTTTGGGCTAAAATGTAGAAAAGAAAACTAATAAAGGTCAATAACTTTCACTCTCATTCCTTTAACTTACACATTTTCTTTCAGCAGCAAAGTGATTTTTGGCTCAAGGTCTTTTTCATTCTCCAGTTCAGTGCACAGTCGTCTGTGCACTGCCTGTAGGCGAAACATAGCTGCTCTGTTACATTAAAAAGAAAAAAAAAAGAAAGAAATTGGAAATGAATAGTAAAACCTTGCAAGGAAAATAACAGAAACTATTAAGTTGCCTTATACTTAAGACATATGTTTTAGAACACCACTGATTTATATTAAGCACAGTGGTTTGCAATCTTTTTTCATTTGTGGACCCATTTGGAAATTTTAAATGGAGAAGTGGACCCCTTTGAATTGTAAGCGTTGGTATTCACATCCTTTCGATTGATCATAAGTCATCTTTCATGGACCCCTGAGACATAGTCTGCAGATCTCCAGGGGCCCATGGACCACAGGTTGAAAACCACTGCATTAATATAATGCCCTTTCCTAAGTGTAAGTTCTCCTCTCAAAAGCACACTCTCTTTAAACTACTGTATACCAGCTGTATTCATTCAGCACATTCTTTTTACTTATCATGCATTCTGTTTTGGCTATTATTTTACCTTTAATACTTTATTATTCATTGATACATTTAACTTGTACGTAAGCTGCTTCAAAGTTTGTTCACAATACAGTGAACCCCAGCATACAAACTATCCAATGCTTTCAATTTAAACACAAGGAAAAGGTATAATGAATTGCTTTCCACTCCACAAAACAGGTCCTCAGTGCATTGGTACATTTCACATGCACAAGACAATGAGAAAAATACAAGTACAACCCCCCTGTCATAACAGTTATCAGAGCAGCAAACTAGAACCCACAAAGCACTTGTAGTGTACTTCTAGCATCTGTAACATTCTTCTAGTTTGAACTGGTAATACTAAATCAACTGGCTTGAAGGGATATAATATAAACAGAACTGCCTACATAAATTAAACTGATTGTGTTTGTATTGTAGCACATATATTTTTAAAATCTACACTGTATTTATCCAAGACCGTCAGTCACTATAATACCCCATCCTTTGGGAAAGGGGTAAAAATGAGACAGGCCTCCAACATATGAAATGAATGAAGTGGCTAAGGGAGTGTGCCAGGAGTTGCAAAACACAGTTCAACTTAAAGAATACAGAAACAATAATACATTCTCTGGACAATTATATTTTCAGTATAGGCTTCATGTGGCTCTCAATTTACAGATGAGGGCTATGATAACAAACTTGCAAAAACACAGAGTACTGTTACCTCTATTTTTCAAGCTGTTTTAAATATCAAGGTGCATCTATGAAAACTACAATACCATCTAGCACGTAATACACCATGTGAAAGGCTTACTCAGGCATGAGGCACATACAGAAGTGCAATTCCCTGGTCTAACTCATGGCACTTTGTTATCCTTCCAACCCAACAGATGTTAGCTGTTGGGTTGGGAGTGTGGGGGATTGAGCTCCAGTTTGGAGCTGATTCAGGGACAGAAGCTGTATCTCTATAGCCTCTTCCCCTAGCTCTGCCAACCCCCGCCCACCACCTTTGGCCCCTGGTGCTGTCTCAGGATGGGAAGGGGAGAAGGCAGGGGAGGGAGATCCATTCTGGGGTTTCTCCAGCCTGCACTGGAGTGAGGAGGGGATGGGCTAGATCCCCCCACCTATCCCACCCTCCAGTGCTGGCTGGGCAACCCCAGAACAAGATCCCTACACTCCCTTCTCCCCCTCCTCCCACTCTGAAAATAGCACCAGGAGCAGAGCTGAGCTGCATCAATCCAGCCCTGCTCCATGCATGCACAGACACAAGTTAATGAAGGCACCCCACTTCGGAGTGCCTTCATCTGAACCCTCACGTACCCCGTTTAAAATGTTCTGTAGCCATGCACTTGTGTTGGGTCACAGCTGTAGAGTGCTTTCCAGGGCCAGATAAGGTGAAAATTGCCACTTTTGTTCGCACCTCAAGGCAGCACATTGCAATTTCTAAGAGCATTATATCCAAAGTAAAATCTGTGGATTAGATTGTAAAACTCTATGGGCTGTATTTGTGTATGGCAAACAACTAAACATTCACTGAAGAAAGCATTTATGATATACTCTAATACAACTGTTTCAGGTACAGCATATAAAGTGTTTATAAAGCATATAAAGTTTGTTTATAAAGTGATGATGACACTCTATGCTATGAATGTTTGCTATGGACAAATTTTCCATATTTGCTTTTCCTGGATTTATTTGTGTTATCTTGGGTGTGTCTACACGTGTAATTACAGCACCTGAATAAACTGTGTTTATTGCTCCAGAGTAAATTGAACCCAGGTGCACCCAGGTTTGACCATGTAGCCAGGAGCAATTAACTCCAGAGCAATAAGCTGCACAGGTTATGCAGGTGCAGCAAATGGAGCCCATGTGGAGCCAAGGATCAGTCTAACTCATGGCACTTGCTGTAAAATGCCATGAGTAAGAGCAGGGAACTGCACTTCTGTATGGAGCCCAGGTGGAGCATCCCCAGCTGGCAGGGACCCTGGGGGTCAGCTTGCCAGCCCACAATATACCATAGAGGGGCTGGCTGGGGCACTAGGGAGCTTCAGTGCAGGGCTAGCCAGCAGGCACCCCTGCACTGAAGCACCCATACGCCCCAGCCAGCGTCTACATGTGTGTTGCTGCGGTGTTTTTACAAGTACATATTGGCAGCCTATAAGTATATAAAGGGCACCAGGATCTGGGAGAAAAGTTGTTCACTAGTAGAGATGTGTGAAGCTTCGGTCTCTGATTCGATTCCACAGAAATTTGGCCTGATTTGGTGGCCGAATCTCCGAATGCGAATCAAATCAGAGGACCCTTTAATATCTCCAAATTGAATCAGAAGCCTCTGAATCGATTTGGAGAGATTCAGAAAGATTTGGAGATTCAGACATAGACACAGCTTTAAATGTTTTTTCTACATACCTCTAAGTAGCAGGGGCTCGTGAGTGCTGAGATGCTGGGGTGCACGGAGCATCAGGAATGCAGGGGAGCCCTCCACATGCTTGGCAGCAAACCCAGAAATGTACCAGAAGTGAGTGGTGCCTGCGAAGATGCATCAGCATCCCTGCGATGCTCATATGTTTTGCTTTTTTGACCTGGATAGTTTCAGTTTGGCAGTGCAGGCAGGTAGCATATGTGGGATCATCTGCCACCTCAAAATGATTTAACAGATTTCATAGACATTAGGGCTGGAATGGGCCTCAGAAGATCATCAAGTCCAGCCCCCTGTCCCAGGGGCAGGAAGTCAGCTGGTGTCAAAGGATCCCAGCAAGATAAATGTCCAAATGTCTCTTAAAGGAGTCCAGAGTAGGTGCTTGCATCACCTCTGGAGCAGTCTGTTCCAGGCCCTGGGGGCTTGGACAGTAAAAAAGTTCTTCCTTACGTCTAGCCTGAAATGGTCTTGGAGGAGTCTGTGACTGTTTGACCTTGGTTGTGACCATTTGACCTTGATTGTCCTAGGTCCCTTCCAGCCCAGCGATCCCACTATCAGGCAAAACACATTTCTTTTTCTTCAAGCAAAAAAAAAAAAAAGAAGAAGAATTTAAAAGGAATGGATATAGGGAAAAAAAGAAATGATACAGGGATAACAATACTAGCATTGAAGTCAGGCTCATATAGCTAAGCTGTCAGTGTAAGCTGTATCCTATCCAATCCTTTGCAAATAGAAGACACTCCCTAGCTAGACAGTAGCAGCTAGGAAGCAGTCAGTCAGTGCCTTTCAGATGCTGCTCTCTGGCAAAAGACAGGTTGACAAAGGCTGACAACTTAGGCACTCACAGGCTTATATGCTGTTTTTAAACTTTTTAGGTCCCTCTCCCAGAGCACTGGGCTTGAAAGGAACCTCAGGGACAGTTGGCAGACACTAGCTAGCTACAGATGTCAGTCTGTTCCCCCCTCTTGTCTCTCCCTCTCCTTACTTTCTCTTTCCCTACAAGCCCAGCTTCAAAACATTTTGACTTGTTTCGTTTCATTTTGAACGTTTCGACGTCTCCCATTTTGTTTTGGATTCAGAATTTTGAGCACCAAAATACTCGAAACACCACCAAAATGAAACGGCACTCGAAATTTTGCACAGCCCTAATAACTAGGTCAAATGGCCACAAACTTCTAGAAGGCCAATTTAGACTGGACAGAAGAAAAAACTTCTTTACAGTCCGAGTGTCCAGGATCTGGAACAGGCTCTCCACAGAGGTGTTGCAAGCACCTACTCTGGACTCATTCAAAAAGCATTTGGATACATATCTTGCTGGGATCATTTGACTCCAGCAGACTTCCTGCCTCCGGCAGAGGAGCTGGACTTAATGATCTCATGAGGTCCCTTCCAGCCCCTAATGTCTATGAAATCCACTAAATCTACTATCCTGTTAAGGAGTAAATTAGTTTACTGCAACCTAATAGGAGCACACATGGAGGCACCAAGACATTTGCTGTGCAGCTAATTAGTCAACTGAGCAGTAAACATCTTATATAGCTGTATCCTTTAGTGCTCAGGAGATTCAGTTGTAGACCAGTATCCCATTGTTTCAGCTTTTGTACACCCAACACAAGAGATATTGCCTGCCCTGAATACACTTTATTATATTGTTATACTTGTTGGCAGCTATTTTGAAAGGAAGTATGAACTTTAATTAAACCCCTAAGCAAAAATGTGACTCAAAAATCGTATCATCTAACCACCCACCTCCCAATTAAAAATCAGACTAGTTAACAAGAGACCAACAATCTCTTTGAGCTGTTTTGTAGGGGAACACCTTACTTTAATAACTATTTGAGGATTGTTTTTGAAGTTGGTGGAGTTGTTTTGGTGGACTATATTGCATTATATAATATATTATACATAGGAGAACAAAAAAATCAGGATTGTATTGGCAAATATAGATATTATATTACATATTATATATAATATACATATAATATATCATATATGGCATCTAATATATATTACATAAATAAATATTTTATAATAGAACACAAAAGAGTGCTATAGTGACAAATGAGATCACATTTGGTGAAAGCTAAATTATTATTATTTTGGTGGTAAGCATATTTACAACTAATATAACAAAACTGATACATATATATTAGTATATTTAGACATAATCATGGACACTAAAACCTTGGTTCCAACACCCTTCTCCCACCACTACCCCAAACATGTACCTTTCTTGACAAGGCCTAGACTGAATTCGATTTTTTAACTCGGGTCACAGTGCTAGGAGTAATATAAAACTTCTACACTTTGGCTTTTGTTGTTCTCAAAAGTGTTGGAAAGTTTTCATAGATTCATAGATTGTGAGGTTGGAAGGGAGCTTGTAAGATCATCGGGTCCGGCCCCCTGCACCAAGCAGGAAAGAGAACTAGGGGTCAGGTGAGCCCAGCAAGGTGACTGTCTAGTCTCCTCTTAAAGATTTCCAGGGTAGGTGATTGCACCACCTCTGGAGGAAGCTTATTCCACAGTCTGCACACCCTGACTATGAAGAAGTTTTTCCTAATATTGAGCCTGAGTCTCTCTTCCAGGAGTTTGTGGCCATTACTCCTGGTTTTCCCCTTGGGTGTCCCGGTGAACAGTTGCTCACCAAGCCCTTGATGTACTCCCCTAGTGTAGCAGTAAGCTGCTACCAGGTCTCCTCTCAGCCTTTTTTTCCTCAGGCTGAAGAGTCCCAGGCCCCTCAGCCTTTGCTCATATGGCTTGCCATGTAAGATTGATCATATGGCTGGCTCTTCTTTGGACTCTCTCAAGCTTGTCCACATCCTTGTTAAAGGTGCCAAGAACCGGACACAGTACTCCAGCTACCGTCTCACCACTGCTGAGTAGAGTGGAAGAATCACCTCCTTGGTTTTGCTGTTTTTTCTACCACACCCCTTACCAAAGATCTCATACTGATTTACAAAGGTTAGTCACACCTCATACCCCTGCTTTCAACTACCTCCTTACCAATGCATTAGGGAAAACAGAGCAATCTGCTTGAGGTCACATAAGTCAGAATCAATATTCCATGCTCTCTGTCGTCCAAATACAAAGAATTAGATCTAATATCTGCTGTCATGAGCTGTTCCTTTAGTCACCAGTTCCCCTTTTTCCTCCACTGCAATTGCCCTAGTAGCATCTTACCTAGGAAATTTAAGAAATCAACCTTTTATCCAAGCACCTGCATTGCCACTCGGTATTTCAAATAGAAGGACTGACTGGTGTGAATAACAAGCTACCTAGAGTGATTGCATCATTCAGTGTTCACCATTATAGGAACTAATGTACCTGGTCTGTTCTCCAGCTCATCATGACTGCAAAGCTCCTTGCCACACAGCATGGTCTACTGAGATAATGCAGTTTTGCCTTTTATCTTTAAAACAGCAATGACTTTTAATTACTGAGTATTAAACATTGCTCATTTGGTTCACAACTGTTTACAGTATCAGACACTTTCAGTAGCAACTTGAAAAGGTAGCAAACTTTATCTTATTACCTCATTGCCTTCACACATATCAACAAAGAGGATGCCAGTAATCTGTGGCAGGCAGAAACACTCTCTACTTACGCATTTCCAGCCTTTTTCTCTTTTTCTATTTTGGTCTCTACACTCTCTCGTTGCTTTGTGAGTATTTTGATCCGTAGATGGCAGGCACTGAGCTCCTCTCTGAAACAATCAAACAACTATTTTGTAAATTCCCCAGTGCTTCCACTGAAGCTTTTCTTTTAAGGAATGTAACTGGGATTTCCTCCCACTACCTCCCCTCTTTTCTCTGATATTTCAGAATTCAATAATAAGTTTCTTTAAAGATGTTTGTTATTTACAAATTATTTTCACCAGGAAAACCTCTCCCCTTACTCCCAATTCATTCCAGTTTCATTCAGAGTTTCATCCAATAAATGACACCATAAAGTGTTTTTTAAAAAGTTTAGCCTCTTCCAGCATATTTATACTTTTATTTTGTTCTTTTTTTAACTTTTAGCTTTGACATACATGCTTAACTTTGAGCACGTGCATAATCATTAATTTCAACGAACCTACCTATGTAATTAGTTTACTCTACAGAGGTGAAACAGGGTAGTTTTGTGGCCAGGGCATTCATGTCACCAGGGGCAGTGGTGGTTCCTGGATGCCAGTAATGCATCCAGCTAGCAGCAGCAGCTGTTATTTTTTTCCCCTGCCTCCAAGTTTGTGCTTGGGGCTGCTGCCTTGGTCACCTGCATTAGTTATACTACTCTGAGCACAGGCATGGTCAGAACCTAAGAGTGTTTTATGCTTCATTTAAGGTCTGATCCAGAAATGCTGAAATCAATGGGATTATTTCCATTGACCTCAGTAAGGTCTAGGACAGATCCATAAATTTCCTGACTGGCAAACATGAGACATTTCAAATGTAGCACAAGAAGAAACAATGCAGGTTTTTGCCTGCAACTCTGCCTTAAATTCTAAAGGAAAGAAATTCAGCATGTGATAGCATGTGTGATGAAGTAGGCTGTTCCTGGGCTCCAAGGCTGATAATACAGGGAATTCATTCTCTACAGTTATGCTATTAATATTTTACATAGAATGAATCCCACCAGAGACACCAATTCTTTTCACACACACCATCACTTATCAGATGTAGACTCCTGGTCACTCCTTTATATGTTTGCATGAACCTAAACTATCCAGTCATCCTGATTAACTGTTAACAGGATTACATTTGCTAAGGAAATATAAGGACTGTGATCATTGCTCTGCAACATAATAGCAATTGACAAGGGAAATCATTCACAGCATGTCACTCTAAAATTGGTTATACATAGCAAAGCTTTAATTTCAGTTGTAAATAGGACTTCCAGTTTTAAAATGACATGGGTATTTTCCAATAAAAGCCTCTTTTAAGGCAGATGCAAAGATAATAATTAGCTTTAGCTTATGATGAAAAAAGTGTTGAAAACAGCTGTTAGCCTTTATACCCCCAGCCATCAACTTCCTGCCACTCCAAGCTGATTACACAATTGGAAGGACATAGGCTGACGTCCTGAGTACGCACATTGCGAGGATAATGAGTATGCCAGGAAATAGCAGGAAATGCCTCGAAATATTGAGTGTTGCAGATTTACACTCATTTGCCAAAATAGTTCCCCAAAATATATTAGAAAAAAAATAATACTAAGTTACAGCATCTTATTATTCAAAACCACCTTTCATTCATTAAATTCACAGAAATGGTATTTTTTTTAAAAGCATTCACTTTGCAGTCGCATATAATTTTTAAAAAAAAATCAATGAAATTCAGGAGTATTCAAATCAGCTGTTTTTATTGTAACTTGTCAGTTTTCTTTTCTCCATGGCATTAAATTATCTGAAAATTCACTTCTTCTGTATAGTCTGGAATAATCTGCTGAACTCTGATAAACCAAATGAAACAAATCCCAAACTGGAATTCACTTTCCACTTCTCCCAGCCCTTGTGTGACATAGACCCCTCCTAGTTCTAGTAAAAAGAGATATATTATGAGGTATTTCCACCGTCTTTTTCCCCCTCTATTCAGAAGTCCCACTGAACGCATTCTATGAGGGCAGAGTCTGTCATGTGAAGGAAAGTGGGTAGCTATGGATAAGCACATCTTTTTCCTGAGTCCTACAAACATTTCCAAGAAAAGATTAAGCTAATCTTTTCCCCTAGCTTATTTATTTTTAAATGTTATTCTGAGCAAGCCATTTTTTTTTTTACAATTGACAAAAATATAAGCAGTACATTTTTTTGGTAATTAAGACCTTCAGGTCATGTCAGAGACTCTAGTTACAGTTTGAAGAGTCTACTAACAATCAGTTTTAAGTTCATTTTAAAAAAAAAGGTAAGAAACTGCAAAATAAAATGAGTGACATGCTTCTTTGGCTATGTAAAGCCAGTATAATGACTTGTTTAACATCTTTCAACTCTCAGGGGACTGGCTTTATCCTGCTAAAAAAGCATGTCAGCCATTTCATTTAGCTATTTCTTAGTTTTTTAAAAGAGTGATTCATTTTTAATTCATTTAAAAATATTAATGACATTCAAAAAATATTATCCAAGGCCAAGAATGGAGAAACTATCAAAATAAAAGGATAGGTGAAAAAATGGTTCCCTTTAAAAATGTTTAATCTCTCCTGATCACTGAGGGGTTCCTAGGCAAAATTCTAATTGTATTCATAACAGCCAAAGGTATTTTGTAAGCAAGAATCAAATAACTAGTAACAGAAATTAAGATAATATTTATATCATGCATGACAGCAAGAATTTTATTTCTGTTTGGAAAAACAAAACAGACAATGATATATCTCTGTTGTTGTGATTGCCTAACCTCATGCCTAAACACTAACCTGGTTTTCTGAATCATAATATCCTTTTCTTTGGACAGGTTGTCAAGCTGGTTTATGTTCCTGCGCAGAGTTAATATCGAAACTCTGTCTGCATATTTCATGGTCTTATTGTTATTATTATTAACATTGCTCACATAATGTTCCAAGCCTTCCCTTTAGATTTAAAAACAGAAAAAAAGATTTTCATCATCACATGAGATTAACTATAGGACAAGGTTTAAAAAAGAACAGTTATTTAAATATGTAAATGTTATCCATTTGGTCTATCATTTTCTTTTATCATCCATTTCAGGCTATGCTTAAATAAAAAAAATCATTTTAACACGTGACTTGTGTCAGATTTAACCTTAGTTCTCCAGAGATTAAAGTGATACACTAAAGTCGATGTACTCCCTACTTGTAAACCCAAAGACACATTAGTCTAATATCATGCAGCCTTGTCAGTCGTCTGCTAATTCATTTACTAAAACACATGACTCAACCCCGTGGTCCTTGCACAAGCAAGAATCAGTTAATATAGAACTCAATGAATTCACTGGGCTTAGTGCCTGCAAGTTAGATGCAACCCAATGTTTGATATAATTATACCATTGCAGCATGGTTTCCATTCCAAAAAAACTTTGTTTATTTTCCCCATACAAAGGCTTAAACTATTACTTCCTATAAGAGAAAAGTGCAGTGCATTAGTGAAATTGTATTAAGTACATCTTCCCTTCAAATTGTAAATAAATTCCAAATGAGAAATTACTAATATGGGTTACAAATGAGAAACTACTAATATGGGTTATACAAGATATAAACTATTCACCTGCTATAATCAAAGTCTCCTCCAACTCCTTTAGAATTTTCCTTGCTTCTGGTTTTGTCATCATCTTCTGGCTCTTCCCTAAGCTTTTGTTCTAACAGAGAGCAAAACAACTGTTTAATAAAGAGTCTTTCAGCATTAAAATGTAAAGCTCTGGTACCTTTTATGTCAAGCCAAAACATGACAAGTGGCAAGGAAATGACATTTAAAAGCTTTATTGCTATACCTAATAAAAAACTTCTTGTCACAAAATATACATGAGGGCAACTTTACATCTGGAGACTGAAATAGGCAAAAATTCCCTACCTTCATTGAAAAGCTATCACTGAGTGTTTCTACATGAGATGCTTTACTCCACAGTAGACTAATCTACTGTGCAGTAAAGCATCACCATCTACACACGTGCACCATTTACTGCACAGTAAATTAGTCTACTGTGCAGTTAGCTACTGCCTGTAAATACAGATAGTAAACTAACTGTGCAGTAGATACTGAGCAGTAGCGCTTGTGTAGATACTGACCAGGAGCAAATTTGCTCTTGGTCAGCCCCAGCACTAGATGGGCCACAGAAGTTGGAGAAGTCCCCCAGTCCTGGTGCTGCTCAGCTCCCAGCTCCTCGAGGAGCAGAGTCAAGCAACACTGGGATGGGGTAGTTCTCTGCCTTCTCCCCGCAACCTCCATCCCCATCCCTATCCCAACACCGCTCAGCTCTCTGCTCCCCATGGGAACAGGAAACTAAGCAGTGCCAGAACTATGGAACTATCTGCTTCCCCACACAGCTGGAGGCTGGCCAGGAGCTGTCCCACTTCTGGGGTAGATCCTAGCCAGTAGGCTCCGTGGGAAAGTTCCTGCTCAGCCTGAGGCTGACTAACAGCTATCCCAGAAGCCAGCCAGCTCCCAGCCAGCCCCAGGTTGCATGGGGAAATCCTGCCCAGCCCAGGGCTGGCTGGGAGCTGCCCCAGAAATGGGACAGCTCCTGGCCAGTGACTGGCTGTGCTGGGAAGCCCTGCTGAGCACGGGGTTTGTCCCCAGGTGCAGGGGGCTGGGAGAGCTCTGCAGCAGCACTGTCTCCCAGCCCTGTGCACATCAAGACCCCTCCTGATGTATATGGGGCAAGGAGACAGCTATTGCTGCAGCCAGAAGAGCTCTCCTGCCCCCTTCCTGGTTCCATGCTCCCTGCCATCCCTCCAGGCTAGCACCCAGGGGGAACCTGCTGCTCCCCCTGGCTGCTGCAGGGGGCCAGAGCAATGTAGGCACAGCTCTGTACATACCTGTTCCCGTCAGGAGCAGATCTGCTCTCAGGAAGGCTTACTGAGTGGTATTTTACCGCACAGTAAGCTTTATAGAATGAATAGCACATATAGACACGCTCACTGACAATCAAGTAGAAGGGTTATAAAAACGAAATCTGCGTTAGCCAAATGAAATATAACACTTATAGTTCATTCATAGATTTTTGACTGACATTGCAAAAAAAGAGTACCATTCATCATATACTAATTTGTCCTAGTCTGCATTTATTGCAGCAACGATAATTGAAAAATATAATAAATTCTCACTAAACATTTGTGTGGTCACTTTGGGCTAGGATGATAAAGAAATAAAATGCTGGCCTAAAAACGTTTCACTCTGGAGACACTATTCAGCACGATTTATGAGTAATAATAGATAATAGGGAAGGACAATAGTAAAGCTGAGTGCATCTCGTGAAGTAACTACAAACATTCTTTGAATAATATTACAGAACTACACAGTCAACAGTGTGGATTAACCGCTCTGAGCAAGTGTTTGACTTCAGAAGTACGGAGCCCATCTTTGAGAAAGAGAAGTAGGATTCAGGGAACTACAGACCAGTCAGCCTCACCATAGTCCCTGAAAGGATCATGGAGCAAGTCCTCAAGGATATGGCTTCCCACAACCTCCATGTAAGCAAGCTAAGGAAGTGTGGGTTAGATAAATGGACTATAAAGTGGTTAGAAAACTGGCTGGATCATCAGGCTCGAGGGTTGCAATCAATGGCTCAATGTCTAGATGGTAGCCAATATCAAGTGGAGTGCCCCAGGGGTTGGTTCTAAGGCTAGTTTTGTTCAATATCTTCATCAACGATGTGGAAGATGAGATAGAGTACACCCTCAGCAAGCTTCCAGATGACACCAACCTGTGGGGAGTAGTAGATATGCTAGAGGATAGATCTAGGATTCAGAGAGACCTTGACAAATTGGAGTTTTGGACTGGACCAAAATTGGTCCTGCTTTGAGCAGGGAGTTGGACTAGATGACCTCCCAAAGTCCCTTCCAACCCTAACTTTCTATGACTGTATGATTGTAAGTAGGGATAGGGGGATGCTTTCCTAAGCCATCACAGAAATCATAGACTAGATTCTGATCAGGTACACCTGTAACAGTAAACCTGGAAGATCCTTACTGGAGCCAGTGGAGTTACTTTTGATTATATCAATGTAACTGAGATAACCATTTAGTCTCAAATCTGTTGTGTGGATTTTATCATATTGTACTGCCTCAGAGACAGTCAGAGTCTGTAAATAAGCAAAATACTTCAGAGACTAGCTTCTAAGGTGTTGCTCCACAATATAGAGCTGACCTGTTATGTCATCTTTTTCTTCTTCCTGAAATGATGAAACAGATGTCTGTTCCTCTTCACCACTATCAAAGAGTTGAATACCTTCCATACTGATAATTCTTTTAACAGAACTTAGCCCCTGAAGAACATAAATTAGTATTTAGTGCTTGAATATTTCCACTCCCTCATGTTTTGAGATGAATCAGTCACATTTAATCAAGCAGATATGATGTATAGGTGAAAGAGCTGGGTATGATTAAACAATTCATTAGTAGTTATATATTTTGATTGAATCTGGTTCTCAACAGATCTCATAAAAAGATATAAAAGGCCATTTACAAATTATTTTCTTATCATAATGAGGTGAATAATAATGTACTACTTCCAAACACATTATACCCAGTGACTGAAACTGCTACTTTTGTGAGAGGTGTCAGGTTTTACACATTAATTCATTTTATTAATGTTCAAAAATATAATTATACTCAGAAAGCTATTTATGACAATTGAAAAGAAAGCAGATGTTTACAATAGGTTTGGTTCATTTAACATAATTACATTTAAAAAATGTGTCAACCTACTTTAAGAGATGGAAATTTACCTAACAAAAGTATCATTAGGATATCATTATATTGGGTAAATCACATCCACACAGAAGTAAATAGGTGACAACAAAAATAAGAGCTTTGATGTTCACAGTACCTATCTGACAGGAACAATATGCATATGAGAGGCACAATCAGGGTCCAGTCTTGCAGCATTAGGAACCTAAAATTTACTATAAAGTCAGGGAAAAATTCTGATCCAAAATGATAACAAGCAGGTCTGTGGAAAGCTTCAGTCGCCAATTTGATTCGAAGGAGATTTGGAGAGATTTGGCAGCCAAATCTCTAAATCTGAATTGAATTGGGGAACCCATTAAAAGGTCCGAATCAAATCCATAGCCTCCGAATCGATTCGGAAAAGATTTGGACAGATTCAGATAGGCCAGGGAGAGGCACGCACAGCCAGGTGGCTGTAGGTTCACCCGTGGCTCCTCTGGCTGTGCCTGCCTCTCCCCGGGTGGGGGAATCATGGGAGAAGCTCCCATGGCTGCCCTCCCTAGCCCCATACCCTGCCTGACCCCAGCCTCCCAGCACTTAAAAAAACCCAAACAAACAGCTCCACACTCACTGGCTATAGCACAGGCTGTGGGGTCACGTGAAAAGGTCAAGTTTACATACCTAGAGCAGACCCCTTGCCAGGCGAGTTTGCCCAACCGTGGCAGCATGGCCACACTCCAATGGGAGCTCCTGACTTTCCCTGGTGCCATTTTATCACCTTGCTGAGTGAAGCGGAATGGGCTTATTAAGCAGCCCAGGGTTATTTCCGGTCCGGGGAGATGGAACAACGTGGGATGGTAAGAGAGAGTGACAGAGCATGCAGAGAGAGTGAGTGCCTATCTGCTGCCCAGAACTGAAGTCCTTGAGAATGGGGCAAGAGACCTGCATGGTCTTGAGAGCTCAAAGAAGCTTGCATACACAAGGGAAACCGACGCTCCCACATGAACTGGCTGCCATTTGTGGTCAATTAAGCCGGTGTGGCATCAATTACTGAAGAAAAGGGAAAAAAAAAAAGGAAACATTTGATCGCGGCTTCAGTGATCAAGTATTCATGGGTTAAAGAACCGTGGAAGTGAGAGGCTACATCCGAGTTCCCTGCAGCCAGGAGAAGCACCACCAGACGGACGGCAAGTTGCCTGTAATTTTATTTCCTATGGCAAGAAGTTTTGTTTCGTTGAGTATACCTGGTCAGGCGCCAGGCAAGTAACGGCCAACACTGGGTCAGGGAGTCATCACCCCTCCCCACATTAATTAGGTCATCAAAGTTGTAGCAGGCAAGATAACAGAGAGGAAGATCCATGCAATTGAGTTGACTGGCACTGGCCTTGGAAGAGGGAAGCCAGTGAATGTCAACAGGACGTAAAGGCCCATGTCCGTACACAGTAATATCCCAACAGGCTGGCACAGCTGAGCCGCAGCAGCATACAGCACCCTGCCCAGAGGCCCTAATTGCCACTGTTGCAGACAGTGACTGCAGGGCTTTCATTTTATTATTTTTGTTAAAGTGCCGGGAGGCTGGGTCTAGGTGGCAGATGTGCTGGGCAGGGCAGCCATGGGGGCTTCTCCCACAGCTCCCCCTCGCCCAGGGAGAGGGAGGCAAAACCAAAACAGCCACAGGAGAACCTATAGCTACCTGGCTGTGCCTGCCTCTCCCTGGCCAATCTGAATTCCGAATCAGCCTCAAATCAGCACCAAATCTCCAATATGGATTCGGCTGAATCGAATGGGGACAGCGATTCAAATCACTGAATTGAATTGCTGTCCTCCAAATCGTCCAAATCCGAATACAAATCAAATACTTCCCTATTTGCATTGGCCTAATAACAAGGATCAGGTTCTTAATACTGCCATATAGACTAGGCATCAACATCTGTACAGTGGTGGTTCTCCACTGTTTGCAGTGGAGTGATGCCAAAATACACACATTTAAATTCTTGGCCTAAGAAAAGAAAAGACCAGTTGCATCATTTTACCCAACTCCACTGTCTACACAGAATTGTACACTGACATGTTTTGTCCAATCTAGATTTTCTTTAGGTCAGTGGTTCTCAAACGTTTTTGTATCAGAACCCATTTGTAAACATTGATGGCCAGTCCTGACCCAGTGCTCCTCACTCCCAACCCACTGTCCCCTGCCCCCAGGGTCCAGCCCTCCAGTGTGTGGGGCAGGGTAAGGGTGTGGGGCAGTGGGGCACCACAAACAGATCCTTGCAGGCTGGAACTCTGCCAGCCTGCAAAGGAAAAGCCACAGTTTCCCACATTATTCTCCTTTAAAGGAGAATCCATCTTTAACATTTGTGATCCATTTTTAAAGTATGTTCACAATGCATATTCTTGTGACCCACTTCTGGGTTACAACCCATGGGCTGAGAAACGCTGCTGTAGTGTGCCACCCACGTACTTTGGATTAGTTGCATCAGTTGTAAATTTCCCAGCTTTTGGGTATCTTAAACTTAGCAGGTCTCATACTGAGCTTACCTACACCAGTGTAGATCAGGAAATAATTCCATCAAATTAAAGCCTGTGTAAATGAAAAGAGAATCAGATTTAATAGAGTTTGTTTCTAAATTACTACATAAATGACATTGAAAATACTGCAATTAACCAGCAATATAATTTAAAGGCATATCTAACTAAGTAAACCACCTAAAAGGGAAAAACAAACAGGGATTTTATTCACTAATTGAGAACAGAGTCCTATCTTCTGAAAAGAACAAGGGCACAGTTACCAGCAGTACACAACTGCAGGTCCAAGGAATGCCATGGATTTGTAAACAGAACAAACATGGCCCATAGTTTCACTGTCTACTTGTACAGAAGAATATATAGTAGCTAATGCTTGAATTTCTCTTAGCAAAATAAAAAATGAAGGAAAATGGAAAAGAGGTTCACATTCCTGGTATCTGAACCTTAGGAAAGAAAATTAGGACAAGGAAGAAACAAAAGGTAACTAGACACTTCCTAGCATCTTTAGAAACCTAATTTGAAAATGAAATTTAAGTGCTTTTTGAAAAATTATGTTCTAATGCTCCTTCCCTCCAATTTCAGTCAGAATGACAGAGTGAGCATCTAAAGATGAAATATGCAACAACTGTGCAAATTTCTGACCACTCTGGGCTCTACCCAGCAAGCAGTATTTAAACATGCACTTAATTTTAAGCACTTGCATAGTCCCAATAAAATTACTGGGACTAATAATAAAACCTAAGAAAGTTTTGATCCTGGTGTGCTAATAAGCAACTTGAACAAGCTGATGATGCCTCCAAAATAGTGTTGAAGCCATATATAGTCCCACCTAAGGACAGTTTGAATACAGACAAAATATCATCAAAAAACCAAATCTTTCCCAGCTGCAAAGCACCTGATACAATCACACCCTATTCAGATAGAAGCACATGGGTTTCTTTATTTGTCATGATAACATGCTGTTCAAAGCCAGCCAACAGTGTATATGAGTGGCAATAATACAGTAAAATACTATGGTAATATGTTTGTCAATCAGCTAAAAAGTGTGCAGAGCTAATTTTCAAGACTCCTCATAAATCTGTGATCTCTTATGATAGGGTGCCATATTTTTCAAATAAGCATCAGACATTGCAAATATAATACTGCATATGTATATGTGGTAACTAAAAACAAGTAAACATTAAACTAAACTGCTCTGCACATGGCTTGAGTATTACATGTCATTGTTTCTGCAGGATAACTTCGGATATAAGCATACTTTGCCTATAACCACATATGACCTTGCTCCTGAAGAGTGTGTTTATGTACAGCTTCTACTCTACTAGGAATCCAGAGGTCTTTAGCCCTGCTCAATCTTCACCTCCTAGCCTGCCCTTAGTATGCTATTATATAAGCAGTGACAAATCCAAAAAATAAAAATAAAAATAAAAATAAAGCCCTGCTACACATGACTTGTTTAGTCAGGGAACTACAATAGTTGAGTCTCACTGTAATTGCTCATCATGTGCTTAGTCAGAGAGAGGCTGTGTGGACATTTTAATAATGCACATATAGAATTTGCTGTATATGAATTTTACTCATAGATACAAAGAAACTGTAACAGGTTTTGGCAGGTGGTTAGCACTGTCTGGACAGATTTTCCTGGATCTGTGTAATATTCCAGTTCTAACCGATCACCCCTGCTAACAATAAAAGGAATCTTTCCAGGCTTGATCACCAGTTGACAAAACTAGGATAAGGTCATCTTGAACCAGGCTCTAATTTCCTTTGCTTCTCATTTGCAGTTTTCTCATTTTTACAGAAAATAGTTCATAAACTTTAATGTAATTTACCAGAACTCAACAAATATGGAGTGTCATCCAGTAGGAGTTATTACCAGATGGTAGATCATTAAGACCCTAGTCACTCAAAGATTTATTCACATGATTAACTTTACACACAGTCCTGTTTTCTTTACTCTCATTTATTTAACTGTGGAACAGGACCTTTCATTAACATAAATGAGAATCTATTTTCTTTTTTGGAGAAAGGGAAAAGTTGGAAGTAAAGCTGAAAAGCACAGAATGCACTTGAGCAAAG
The DNA here is from genome assembly GCA_030014935.1 of Caiman crocodilus. Taxonomy (NCBI): domain Eukaryota; kingdom Metazoa; phylum Chordata; order Crocodylia; family Alligatoridae; genus Caiman; species Caiman crocodilus. The sequence continues at coordinate 6,866,525 of JAGPOW010002149.1, read as the reverse complement.
TTGACACGGACTATTTTTAACCTGAAATAACAGTATCTACACTGGATTTTGCACTGGCTTATTTAAATTGGTATAAAATGATGCAAGTCTGTAAACAATGCTTTAGTAAAAAGATTTTGTGTTGAGATATTAAACAGAGATAGTGATAAGGTTATAGCATCTTCCCTGGCTGCTCTTCCAACTAGACCTGTGATCCATGGGTTACTATAATCACAGCCCAGAGACAATGGTGGCCCACATCCTCACAGAAGCATCTAACTCCAGTGTACAGACTTAACTACCACTGATTTCAATGGGAGTTAAGCGCCTAAATACTTCTGAGGATCTGGACTTAGATTCCTCTCCTCCTCAATGAACTACAGTGAGCTCAGGTTAAGGGGAGTTCCCCTCTGAGAAAACATTCACAACTCTCCACAGTCCAATTTCATCAAAGCACAAAAGATTTTCAGGACCCTGAATCCTGCTGGAAAAGTTGTGCCCATATGAAGACAAAGGAATATGCTTTCCAGATGGGAGATCATCCTACACATTGTAATAAAGGATACTTGAGGGCATTTAATCCAAAAGTTGATTAAAACCTACAGAAAGAGTCCCACTCACTTAAATGGGTGTTGGATTGAGTCCCATTTGAACAGCAACAATAATTTATTTCAGAGACTTCTCTGCAGCATTTACTAAGCAATTTAGACTGGAAGTACAAAAAATTATATGGAAAACAATTTAAAATGGTGTCTGCACTCCTGTAGTTACCATCAAAAAACAATTAGCATCAGCTATTTTTAAATCATTATGTGGAAAGTGATAATAAGCATGACTATGTCTGTACAAAAGGTTTAGAGTCACTGATACCTCCTGAAAAACTTTGAAAAACATTCCAGTTAGAAACCATAGGCTGTATTTTCTTTTCTCTTGCATTCGTGGTTACCAAGGCCACTTGCAAGAAAAAGGCTTTGGTTATTCAACAGCTGGGAATGTCTGCCACATTTGTCCTACCTTGAAGTCATATCTCACTTTGAAGTCACAGAACTGTATTTTTTCCCCCAGGGGTGGATTCGTCCCTTACTCCTTCCTGCCTGTAGATGCACGCACAAGTTAAAGCAGCCTGTCAGGTAGACACTCTAACTCATGGCACTTTACACAAAGCACCAAGAATTACAGCACCATCCAGCCCAACAGGCACACCTGCACTTGCAGCCTGCCTCGATTAGCTGAAGCCAGCTTCCTCCCCATCCCCTACCCCCCACAAGCGCCTTGACATCAGCAGCCTTGTGGCTCCTGAGCCTGGAGCTGCAGGGGGAGTGGAAGAAAACGGAGCACCTCTATCTTGCAGGCCTTACCCAAATGCCTCTGCTGGGACCATTGTGGGGGAGCTGGGCCAGGCCCACAAGGCGGGGCCCCCCAGCTCCAGGCATGGAAGCTATGAGGTTACCACTATCAAGACACCGCCTGGGCGGGTGGAGGGGGACACCGCCTTCCTTCCCCCCACTGCACAGGCCTGGCCCAGTTCCCCTCAAGTCCTCCACAGAGGCAGCTGTGGGGCACATGCAGTAGCATGGGCTCCCTTTCCCCCTCCCCCTCCCCCACTGCACAGGGAGGAGACAGAGGTTTTCTGTCTCTTCTCTGTGACAGCCCCAGGGGTGGGGCTGGGCTGGGTTGATGCTCTCCCACAGGAGCACCAATCTAGTCTGCAAATTCTCATGGGATGCAGGCAGAATCACCCAAAATTAACCCTCATAGGGAACCTATACATAGGTTCCCTAAGGCACTGTGCCTTAAAGCACCCTTGTCTGATACTTCATCAGATGCAGGTTATATTTTCACTAGACTGACCATTTTAAAAGTGCTGTGCAGGTATCTACACCTTTATCTGCACATCAAAGAGCAACTCACAGAGACACTCTCATGGACCCAGAGGTACACACTTCCACCTTCAGCTTCCTCTGTGCAAAAATGAAGTTTATTTTCTACCTATGATGACTTTTTACTATCTTAAGTTTTCCCTGAGCCTGAGAAAGGGCATGTGTGCCTGAAAACTTGCAGAAAAAGATTTTTTTTTTTTTTTGCAATTTCTTAGTTGATCTAAAAAGAGGTATCATCTCTGAACCAAGAGCTCTAGAGTTTTGCATTTCTCTGTGCAGCTGTGAACATTTATTGTGTTAACAGCTATAGAGTGCTTTAAGGAGCACTGTGGGGCCACAAGCGATGCACCTCAGCCCGGGCGGGCTCGTCCCACTGCACGGCCCAGGACGGTGAAGTTGCAGAGGGCCTTTGCCAGGCCCCAGGTCACCCCGAGGACGCCGCCCCCCACCCTTGGGGGCCACTCGCAGGACGCACCTCACTCCCCCTCCCGGGCGCAAGCACTCATGTGCAAAATGCAACTTCTGTACACTGCTGGTGGTCGAAATCATTGCTACAAACCTCACTGCTGTAATTTACAGTACAGGCTTCCTTTTATGTTCCTGTTACAAGGCATTTAGCAGAATTCACAGATTGATAGGAATCTGACAGAGCTAAACTGTGAGCACTTCTGTTGCAGGCTTGAACTTGTAACTTCCGAGCTGTCAACCATGCACCTTAGCATCCATATAACCCCAGTTTCCATAATGCCGGCCAAGAATTTGGAGCAAATTAAATAATAAATGCAAAATATAACTTTTAACCTGAGTAGCTCACGCACCTGACAAACATGGCTACTAAGCATTACTAGAAATGTTACAAAGATCCTGTAAAGTTGTTGCAGCATTGTCCTGGGACTCTACTGTCCTCAGTAATCGAAGAAATAGGCATGTCTACACAAGATGCTAACTGCACAGTAGCCTAATAACACTGCACAGTAGCATGCCTGGCAAAAACTATGTTAATACACTAGTGAGCAGTAGTATTAGGCTACTGCACAGTAAGCATCAGTAAAAAGCCATGTTAATGTGCATTGGTTTAGTACTTGGTTAGCCAAGTTATAAACTTAATGCACAGCAACTACAGCACTCTGATGAATGTGTAGACATACCCAACGTGTAGGATACATGAACGAAACCGGATCTCCATAGAACAGCCTTCAGTTGGTCATGAAGCATTAGATGCACTTCAGTGAAGCGAATGACACTGAAACTATAAGTTCTAACTTGGACTCAAGTTTTGAGTATAAGATGAAAAGGTGCAGATAGTGACAGCGTCAAAATACAGCATCACAATGTATATCATGGCACAGCAGGACAACGCGCTAGAAGCCAACACAAATACAAATCTGACAAATATCACACGGTCAGGAAATGTAAGCCCCTAACTCTAACGAGGTGCCCGAACTGTGACGGACCCAGATCAACACTTCCTCTCGTGTGTGGCACGAAGATTTTTCGCCCGTTTGAAATCGGCTGTTTAAAAAGAGAAACGCAACGAAACTTGTTGCAAACAGATTCATCTGACCACAAAGCTTTGCTTTTTATATCAGCTTTAACGCGCAGCAAAATGCCATCCTGACACAACGTGCCACTGGGTCGCGTCGTGCCACACACGACATGAGGACACCGGCTCAACGCACCGCAAAGCCACCGTGGGGCCACAAGCGATGCCCCTCAGCCCGGGCGGGCTCGTCCCACTGCACGGCCCAGGACGGTGAAGTTGCAGAGGGCCTTTGCCAGGCCCCAGGTCACCCCGAGGACGCCGCCCCCCGCCCCCCACCCTTGGGGGCCACTCGCAGGACGCACCTCACCCCCCCTCCCGGGGCGCAAGCGCAGGCGGGGAGCACACGCACCCCCTCCCCCCTACCTCCACGCGGCGTCGGCGTGTGTTGAGGGAGCTGCTAAGGCAACGGAGCGAACCACTTCGGGGAAGCGAGGGGGGGAGCTGCAGCGTTCCTCCCCCGCGAATGATGCGCTCCGGCAGAGGCGGGCGACCCGCGCGTTTGGGCGCAGGCGTCGCCTGTGCCTCCCCGCCGTGTTCATTGCTCGTGGGTCGCGTCCCGTGGCAGGTGGAAGGCAGCAGCACGAGTTAGTTCCCGCGGAGCGGGGCTGCCCGTCCGCGCGTGCGGATGCCCGACCCCGGCGCAACCTCAGCAGCGGGCACCAGACAGAGCCGGGCCGCGCCGCGCCGAGCGCCTGCACCCCGCGGCTCGGCGCGAACCCGGCTGAGGGGGCTGCGAGCACCTCCGCGCCTGCATGCGCGCTGCTCCCGTCCCCTGCGGGCACTGCTTAGTTACTGCCAATATGTTCTTTGCAGGCTGCCCGTGTCCCCTGACCGGTTTTACAACGTCCCTTCTCTTCATATTAGGAATAATCCCTGGAAGTGCTCGCAAGCTTGCAGTTGCGCGCGTGTGTGTGTAGGAAGGGACCCTCTGCCTTGTTTGGGGGCGGTGATTTTTCGGAGTGGGAACTGCGTAAGTGTGTGCTGGATCAGCCCCTTATTTTGTCTGTTTTCTACCAGAGAACATTTGCTCGTTAGTTACCTGTGTGACACTCACTAGTAGCTCTGTCTAAAAAAAGCCCATGTGCCAGATTTTTCCTTTGTTACGTGTCCCTCATGATGTATCACTCTGAAAAGAATCCAGTTCATTGCTTAGGAATAATGTAGACTCTCTCTTTTTTCCCAAACTGTATTTTATTTAAGACATAACAAACAATTTCCAAGATCTTTATTGCAGGAGTGTGGCAGGACAATTTGACTCCTGGCTGAGTGCTTGTCAAGTGCCATTTTAATCATTGCAGCAAACACACTTTCTGCCGTGTTTCAATTCAAAAGCTCAGTTTAATAAAGGTACTTGGATACAGTCATTAAAGGAAGCTGGAAGCAATCAAAAGTAATGTGTTTTCTCTCCACAAGTAGGAATGACTTTCTGAGGCTAGGTTTTAACTCTGCCTACAGTTAGCCATCACCACTGTGGGCACATCCAGATGAGCGCGGCTGTGTGGTATGTATGTGGTGCCACAAACACGCCTGCAGCGCCACATACGCCACACTGCAACCGTGCGCTGCCCATGCATGTGCTGCTCCAGGTTTTTCACCATGGGTTTCTTTGACCCCTGGATATGTTGCAGGGGAGGAAAATGGAGCAGCGCATGCACAGGCACTGCTGGCCTCAGCCTCCCCTGCCGTCCCCAGAGTAACTTGCTGCGCGCCAAAGCACATGTGACACGGGCATTCCCTGAGGACAAGTAGCTGTGGTGCGCAAGGTGCACTGCTGCTACCTGTCCTGGGGAACCAAATGTCTGTGCCCATCTGGATGCAGCAATGAGGGCATCTACATGACATGCTTACTGCGGGAGTTGCCTAATTAGCTCCTCAATAAAGCATCACCATTTACAGGTGCAGAGTTATTAGGCCAGAGTAAACTAATTAACTCAGCCATAGGTTAGCACTGCCTGACATAAATACTGTCCCATGGTGGGCTTATTTATTCTACCGCAACGCACATGTAGAAAGTAACCGGGGCTGGCTGGGGCATGAGGGTGCTACAGTGTGGGGGCTGCTTGCTGGCTAGCCCTGCAGCATAGTACCCTTGTGCCCCAGCCAGCCCCTCCACAGCACATTGATCCAGGGGGAACAGCTCTGAGCTGGCAGGCTGGCCCCCAGTGACCTGGCAGCTGGGGCTGTGCCACCCTAGCTGAATGTGCTGTGCTTCCAGGTGCACATGTAAATGCTGTGCCTAGGAGCTTTTAACTCTAGCGTGAACTGTGCCTGCTTATTGTGTCACCTTGATTGCACATGTAGGTGCACCCTGTGTCCAAACTGTTCTTACTACTTCAAATTAAATGATCTGGTATACACAGTACCTGCAAATACATCATAATACATGAAACCATTTTAAAGATTGTATTTTCCCTGTGATGTCAAGGCCAAATGGAGAAATTGAGGCAGAATGCCTAAGTTATGTGGTACAAAGTCTATTCATTCTAGGCGTTCCATTCACTGTATATCCACAGAATAATGAGCTTCTAATTTTTTTTAATAAAATGTTAAAAAGTTCCCTGTTGATTAGTGTTGCTCTTCTATTGGTGCAACTAAGATGGACGTGGCTAAAGTGTTCTAAGGATTCTGAACAGGTCATTTGTTTGATTTCTCCAGTCTGTGTATCATGTTCGGTAACACACATGTGCAAACATACACTCTTCATTTTACACTGAAAAGCAGAAAATACATCTGTTATAAGTAACTCCTTAATTCGAAATTGCACCATAATAAATAAACCAGAATTACAAAGTAAGTTTTATTCAAGAAAGAGGAGATAGATTATACTAGAGAAAAATTTGTCTGTGATTTTCTGTGATTTTTGAGTGATTTTCTGCTTTTTAAAAATGTTATTTTACTTTTAGTATTTTCAAGTAAAATAAAAGCTCCCACTAAAGATAATATATTTCCATATTTGAAATGTGCCTATGTGCCACATAAAAACGTTCCTATGCATTTAATTATTTTCTAGCATATATAAAAAGTTAAGGCTACTGCTTTAAAAAAGTACGATGGAATTAATTTTTGTAATTAATTCAATGTAGATAATCATGCTTAATGCCCTATTTAGTTCACATTTGGCATGAAATTAAGCTATAAAGCTTAAGGTATATGTGCTAGAAATTTTGACTAATTCTTTATGCATTCTTATCTGCATTACCATCTTTATGTAGGCTACATATTAAGATGCTAGTAAGTATAATTTACCTAAGTTCCCTTAGAGAACCATATTTTTACAGTTTATGCTTCAGAACCCTTATATAGCATAGTTTTTGTGAAACTAGGTAATTATCTTAAATTTACACTTTTTGAATTCGTAAGCCAGTTTTAGCTGCCATGGGGGGTGGGCATTATAAAAAAAAGATAGCTAGAAAAGAGATACTTTATATCAATTATATTTTTGATAGAAACTATGTGAACAAGTTACAAAAGACTAATTTTATGAGTCAGACTACTGCAGTCAGAGCTTTGTTGGGGGAGCATCAGAATGGCATCTTTCCCAGTCTCAAAATGGTATCAAGCAGTAGTACATACACATGGAAGTTGTGACCAGAGTATCATCATGCCATAAAAAGGCCCAACCAGCTATAAAGTTATTGCTGGCTGGAAAATGTGTAATAACTGTATAGGTAGTCGCTACCCAGCTTTAATTTGCACATGTAGCAGAATCTGCCCCTGTGACTGGGAGCCCTGTCAGCTGACCAGACTCTCAGCCACAGGATGCACCATGTGCAGCTGGGACTGGGAGTCCCATAGCTGAGGGGACTCTCCACCCCGACCGGGCTTGGCAGATGCAGACTCTGGGACTAGCAGTGCCCCATGACTTCTGGGACCCAGAGCCCCACAGCTGTGGGACTCAGTCCCAGCAGCCATCTTCCAGCCCTGGGGTTGGATGGGGTACCCCTGCAGCTTTGAAATCACAGTTTCTGTGATCTTCCAGCTCTGGGGTTACATGGGGCATTCCATGGCTAGATCACAGCAGCTGCAGTCTCCCAGGCCCAGGGGTGCTTGGGGGCTCCCATGGCTGGCAGCCCTATCAGCTGAGGGGGGATCCCACCTGCAGGAGCTTGCTTCTTACTAGTGAGTGGGAACCCAGGATCAGGCTCCTCCTGCACCAGCAAAAAGGTGTGATGGGATCTAACGTGTGATCCCACAGTTGCACATCCTGCTGTGAATGTGTAGCATTAGATCGCATTGTGCCTTCACCTGCTCATATAAAGAGGCCCTAGTAGACTCCAGTATTAGCTCTTTAAATAAGTGAAGAAAACATTGACACTCTGAAGGAGGTTTCCATCTGTTGGAAAGGATTTTTTATGCTTATTAAGGTATCTGATGGAACGTGCCTGGGGAACAAAAAGCTAACTCTCTTTATTGAATGTTACAAAGAAGCAATATCTCTACTTAACAATCTGAACCTCCTGTGTGCCCTCTCAAGTCCTCATATTGCATTCTTCAGATTTTTCTGCTCTAAAATAATTTGTTCTGAGCTTAAGAACTTACATGGTTCTTACTTTCATAAGATCTCAGCACCTCAAAATACGAAATACACCTCAAAACTATGGGAAGCCTCAATGTTATTATTAACCCATTTTACAGGTGGGGGTATAAGCACATAGGGCACAGACAGAAGTTATATTTGTTGTGTGATCGGCCCTTGAAAATGCTGTACAGCTGTGCCCTAACAGATCTGCATGGCTGAAGAGCATTTTAAAAATCCCCTATCGCACAACAAATTAACCCTTACTATACCAGGGTTCAAATGAAGGTGCTCCAAAGCAGAGTACCTTCATTAACTTCTGTCTGATTGGGCAGCTGAGCTCCCAGCCCCACCCCCCGGTGCTATCTGCATGATGGAAAAGGGAGAAAAGTGGGAGGATGGAGCTTGGGTTGGGTTTGCCCAGCCTGCACTGGAATGGGGGTGGTTGGATTGGAGTCCCCCTGAGGTGGGGGGCTCCAATCCACCCCACCTCCCTGTAGCTCAGACTGGGCAAACCCCAGCCTGAGCTTCCTCCCTTCCCTTCTGCCCCAGTCCCATCATGCTGACAGCACTGGAGCTGGGAGGGAGGGGGCATGGCTAGTGGAAAGAAGCTGCAGGCAAAGAAGCTCCTTGGCTGGATTGGTTTCACATTGAAGCTCAATCCCTGACCCAACAGTGAACGTCTGTGGGGTTGGGACAGTTGGTCTAATTCATGGCACTTTCTGTGAAGCACCACAAGTTAGGCCAGGGATCTGCCTGTCTGTCAATGCCCACCAAACCTAAGGCCCAGATCCCCAGAAATATCCAGGGGTCTAACTCCACTTTATTTCATGGGGACTCAGGCATCTAACCACATCTAAAGACCTGAATCTAAGAATCTTGTCTAAGATCACGCAGTGAATCTATGGGAAATTACTTTGCACTTTTACCCAACATTACACACAACTCTATGTGCCCCTATGTCTCTTAATGCTGCTTATGCCCCTTTCTCATTCCATCCTCTATGCCTGTGTGCTTAGAGAACTGAGTCTGCATGATATATGAGATTAGTGAGGATACTGTCAGGGATTCTTTTCCTCTCATCCCTGCTTCATTTACAGCCATCCCTCATTATGTTGTGACTAATTTAGTTTAACTTTCTTGGGTCTTCAACTTTTCTATCACACAACTTACATACATATTATTAGTAATATTATTTATACCACACCCAAAGATAGTGTAGCAACTCAGAAAACAAGATACAAATACCCAACTCATGACATTTTAATTTCTGGCTCATTAGAAATGGACAGTATAGCTTTCTGTAGGGCTAAATACTGTGTTTCTTTATAGGGATAGCATTTCTTTTCTAAATGTTTCCAAGGTGACAGAAACTCGTGTATGGAGATTTCTAACTCTTACGCAGGAAGATGTGACAGTAATGAAGGAGCCTAGATTCTTGCATGGTGTCTCGTGAGATTAGCTAGAATAGCTTCTCTGACTACACATGTTCCATCCTCTGGGTCAAACTCTGAATTTTATTAAAAACTTAGATAGTGGCATAATGCAAACACTCATTGCTATCACCAGAAAAAAATACATCCAGAATAAGGGCAGCACTGGATGAATCACTGAGGAATGCAGAGAAATTATAAACAATCAGATAAGAAACTTGTGGTGGTATCTGATGAAGGGTTAGACTGCTCCTGACTCCATCTATTCCATTGGGCAAAAACCAGCAGTGGATTGAACCATATATTAAGTAAGAACATATATTTGTAGATGGCATCTACCTTCCTCTACCACAATTATTTATACACACAGTCTTTTATAAAACCATGCCATACATTAATAGAGGTTTGACTTCACATACTAATTCATATTTTACCCTCATAAAGATTAAAACAGGATGAAGAAACGTCTGTTTTCCTGGGGGTGGTATGCAGGATAGGAAGGGAGGGGTTGAAGAATGACATGATGTTTTCCATCAAAGAAACAGGGGGTTCCCTATGTTCTTCTGAACCTAAGTATTACCTGTACCTATGCTATACCTGTGTGTCCACACTGCCCCTGTTTCTCAAGGCCCCTTCTGGTTCCCTGGCAGCAGAACCTCTCTGAAATCCCAAAGGGAAGAGGGGGCGAGGGAACCAGAACCAGAACTCAGAGGTAACCTATACTGACAACTCAGTATATTCCTCCTGGAGCATGTGAGGCAGTAATGAAGCAACATCTGCAATACTCCTTCTTCCAAGCTTTGCCCCCAGCCTCTCTTTGCCTAGCTGCTTGGTTTGCAGAATGAAGGCATGGGTCCACAGCTCAGTAATTGGAAGATATTTCACACCTGGGGAAGTGTTATAATCAGCTCTCTGGAGAATGAAATTCACTATCTACACAACAGGGTCAGCATGAGCATCAGCCTTGCTAGCTTTCCACATTCTGCTGGTTAGCAATGTGACACAAAATCGTTCATTTTTTGTTATGGCCTCCTTGCTAAGACTGCCAGAACAGGTGCCAGATAGCACCCAATACAGGGGTGGGCAACAGGCCAGATCTGGCCAGCATCCAGACTCCATTCCCAGCAGCCCCTGCCCGCATTGCTGGGGCCAGTTTCCAGGGAGACCCCAGTAACAGCGCCGTGACAGCACAGGGCCAGGGTTTCCATGGAGACTGGCCCCACCAGTGCTGGCAGGACGTGCAGCTGGGCAGGGAGCTGCTCTGGGGCTGGGGCTGGGACCTTGCAGTGGTGGCGACAAGCATGGTCCAAAGCCGGGACAAAGCCGCATTCCAGTGCCTGCACCCTCCTGCTTGAAACTTGACATCAGGACCTAAGTATACTGCCTACAACTTAAAATACAGAGGTTGACAAGTACAGAGCATCAGAAACAATTTGTAAAAGTGATTCTTCACAAAATGAAATTGCGTCGCATTATTCAGGAAAACACTTTTGATGTATCAATGTGTATCATCAATGGAAAATGTCTTTATTATCAACTATTTTCTTACAGCAGCATTTAAGAGCTCTGGTCAATTAGGAAGACCCCATTGCGTGAAAGCATCATACAGATCTATAACAGTCTTTAGGGTTTATTGTGAGGTGTCAGGCAGGATGCAGTAAATGTACAGAAAAGACAAATAGGTTGCATGGGATGAGAGGAGACGATAACAACATGAACAATTTAGCATTAAAAAATGGAAGTTTCATTCCGTTGTTTTCCTAACCAATATCACAAAGCAGTAATTTGTTAGCAATAGGTGAATTTGAAGGAAGGTTAAGTGGCAAGTGCAAAGTGCACAGGAGTTTCTGTCAAGCTAAAAGGACTATCAAGGTCTGCAGAGCACAGGTGGAGCTCAGCAGATTATATCTAAAAGATATCTTTATATCCAGATGGTTGCTTATTTTGATGATGAAAGCTCTGTTACATAAAAAATAACCTACTCTTGACAGGACCACAGGATCTGACTTCAGTGCTAGGGATGATCCTTCTTCAGTACCCTAACAATCTAAATATTTGTCTGGTAAGACTGTTATTGATATTTTGAATTTCATTTATAAAAATAGGAACATGTGTGTAATTTATATATCTAGAGACATTTGGAGACACTGGCATAACAGTCTTTCACTAGCTGCTCATGTGGAGTCGTGGGAGAGTGAAACTAATTAACTATGTGGTACATTTTTGCCTCTAAAAATTGTATGAGATAATTAGACATGTTTTCCTGACTGATGGAAGTGAAATCTCCTGTCATTCTTTGGAAAAGATTCATTAGGAACATAAGATAATGCAGATTTGACTTTTAAAAAAGAATTAAAGTAGCATGGTCTCTCTCACATATATTCTTCAAATCCTCAGATGACAAAGGTCTGACAACTTTCTTCTACAGGAAATATCCTATGTGCATTTCAGCAATATCAAGCACTTTACAATAGCAGTCACACAGGCATGGATCACTGCAATCAGGGAAAGACTATGAACTTCAGCTGTTTTAGAGATGAAAAATCCTAGCTACTGCTGAAATCTGGGTTTCTTGTGTTTAGTACATGATGAAAAATGACTTCCAAGTTATAAACCCTGTCTATCTGTTACAGCACTGGTTCCTAACCTTTTTTAGCCTTGAGATACCCCTGGATAGAGACAAGGTATCTCATGATACACTGGCGACACCTTTGGAAAATAGAAGCTCTTAGTTTTCACTTTTTTTTGCTAGAGCGAAATAATAAAGCAGTTCTTCTGTTGCAAAGAATTCAAAAAGATCACAATAGGTCATAATGTTTTAACGCTATGGCTTCTTATGTGAAGACTCTAGGTTTAATTTATGAATCATGTTTGTACACTTGGCAGTACCAACACTGTGCGGCACAACATGGCACCTTTGAAAGGATTTCAAGGCACCCCAAGGTCCCACAGCACCCTGGCTGAGAATCACTGAGCTAGAGAGAGAAAAAAACCTTGAAGAAAATCTCAGACTTCCACATTTCTCCTGATTGTCCAAGTGTGGACTCAGTTTCATCAGTCAAGTTTACACTGTTTACAGTCTTAACAGATGAGGCAGAAATCTAGATCTTTATAGCAGCAGCATATTGGTGGTCCTGTTCTGGACCAAGCTGCTCTGCCAATTTTCTGGCAGTTTTACATACAGAATGAGCAGCAGCCATGGAAGGATGTGCCAAAATGCCTGAGTCCAAGCTGAGCCCAATTTGGGCAATGTTTAACTTAATCTCATGAGGTCTCTGATGATCAGCATGAACTCTGTATACAAGGCCAAATCCATAGAGTAGTTATTTTTATAAAAGTTGGTGTCTCCAGATTGAAGTGAGGTAGCAGTACAGTAGAGTGACAAAACTGCTTAAGAAAGATTTAGCGCCATGGACCATCTTTTTAAGAATATGTGACAGATGCAGCCTCACAGCCAACAGAAAACTTTAATTATTTTCAAGAGGATTAGATGAGAAAGATTTGGGGGCTTATTTTTATTTTATTTTATTACCGATCTTAATTGTTTTAATTTTCTATCATTAAGTAATTTAATCTACCAGTAATTGTGAAGGGCATGGGATAGTCCTACAGGGATTGCTGAAATTAAATCTATTGTTGAAAATTCTTATCTTAATTCCCCCCTTCCCCTGCTTCTAGTAGGGATCATTAATACTGGTACTAAGGGAAAATATCAAAAAAGAGCAAAAATCTCATCTGCCTAAATAGGAATTAGTATGCAGAAAACTGTGAAAAATACTAAGATAAATAGGCTGGTATCTGCCCATCTTCAAAACAATGTACAGGAAAAGTTTCTGGCCACACTGATGCAAGGTGAACTGCTTGCATGGGTAGTGTTATGCATGTGCTTAAGGAATGGGACTTAGACCATGACTTTTCTTAGTCAAGGAGAAGACATAAGCTGCCTGCCAAATCAGCCTTGCAAAATTGTTAGGAGAATTCGCTAGATCAAGCACAAAACCTAATTGCCCTACCATGATGATAGTGGAAAAATTTACTCACCCATCAGATGCTTTTCTCATTCAGGGTGAGATTAGCAAGCTACTTGCACAGTGTAAAGGCCCGATCCTTCAAGATGATCTCAGGCAAGGGGTCGTCATCCCCATACAGACCCAGTGAAATGAATGGTCTTTCTATTTGTGCAGATCAGTTTGTCACACCGTAGCCTGTATACAAAGATTAGAAGCTGCAATTGTGAAATGTGTACATTCCCACTGAAACTATTTGGGTCGATGGTTTTGAACAAGAAATGAATCTGTCCTTTCCTATTCTGGGTTGATAAATTAGAATGCAAACCAGAAGAATTAAGAGTCAAGCAAAGAGTTACCTGTTCTTACATTTATCATGCAACATCATAGACAAAATCAGGAACGACCATTTTAAATGGAGCAAGGAACCTTAAGTGAACCAAGTGCTCCAAGAATAGCAGGTGTAGAAAGAAATACAACTTTCTTTTTTTCAGCAATCGTTCCTTTAGAGGATTCCACTCAATTAAATATTTTAACTTATTTTAACTTATGGTGGTCAAATTATAGAAGCATTCATCTTTTAAGAACACATGATGCTAATAATTCTTCTACACAGAAATGTATTGTATTCCATTTATTTGCATAGGCTGATTTTTGTTATTGTAACAGGTGTGTTCCTATGAGAAATACATTTACTTATATGGCCATTTTACTAGTAAAATAATTAGGTGGCAGCTATCTAACCAAGGGAAGAAGCAAAACACCACAGTTCTAACAGCAGATAGAAAGGCATGTGTATAGGAAGGAAAAACAGGAAAGTGGAGAAAGTCTGAAAGATGTAAACCTGTCTTTTAAGCTATAGAGATGTATCAACCCCAATACAAATCATTCTGTTCCAGTCTCACTGTGCAGATTGCATAAAGGCATCTTTAGATTTCTCTCATCACCCTCCATCATAAGTTGCTTTCAACAGTTTTTTTAAAAGCAGCTGAAGTCACACAGCCAACCATTAAAGTGAACATTTAGGAGTTCTTCTCCCTAGCACGCATTAGCTGCAGAATACGACAACTGAAATTTACAGAGAAAGGAAAAAACACCAGAGAAAGAAAATTGAAAGCCATATTATTCCTACCTAATCTCCCTGCCCCCACATGTGTGGATGGATGGATAGCTAAATATTCTCCTCCTCAATCTCTTCAGGGCTGTTATCTGCTTCCTTATCATTATGTATTTAAAATATAATCCTTAAACTGTAAAAACACAGAAGATGTTCACCAGCCATCCTCCCCAAAACATCCTTTCATATGGAAACACATTCAGCTAAAGTATCAGGATGCTTTCTGTTAATTTTTGCCTCTTACAGCCCTGTGATCCAGATTCTTCCCAGCGTTGCTTGGAAGGGGGGGGTTGTTTTGTATTCTTTGCCTCTGGGTAGATTTTAACACTACCATTCTGGACAAAGCAGCATGGGAAAGCAGGGGGCATGGACGAATACAGCAAGTTTGCTTGGTAAATAGAGACAGGACCAAACTTCCCAACAGCATCCTGGACAAACTCTTCCAGGGCCCCTTTTAGCAATCTGTCCTAGCCAGTTTGGAGAGAGGGACATGTCCGTTTGGTCTTTGTGCTTTAGCTGACCCTCAGGCTTTGGGGTAACTGGGATGCCAGCCCTGGAGCAGTCGGGGTGCTGATTCTTTCAAGATCCGTTTCGTGCTGGTTACAGAAAAGTTTCAATTTAGGGGAGCCCCTTGGAAGTGGTGGAGAAGGGGAGGACGTGTGTCAAACCCTCGCTCTGCCTTCCGTGATTTTTCTACTGCCTTGTGCCCTGCTTGTTTTTAAGAGCAGCTCCCTCCTTTCTCCAAACTCCGCCGGTCCTTCCCTCCCTCCCAAAGCTGCGCGCTGCAGGGGCGGGCCGAGCCGCGCTGGCCCCGACTTGTGCCGCTTGCACGGTGCGGCGGGAGGAGGCGGGGGCGGCCGCGCGGCTCCCACGCTCCCACTCACACGCAGGACACACAACTCCTCGCCCGGAGAGCCCCTCCGCAGAGCCACCCCCTGGCCAGCGCCCCTCCGTCCGGCCCCGGCTTCCTTTGGCCCGGGGGCACTTCTGGGATGCAACGAGCTCCCTCCTGCGCGTGGTGTGATCACATCTGTCATCCCGGGGGTTATTTTCGGCTTCGCACAGAGGAGGATCTGCCTTGAGGAAGCCTCTCCGGAGCCGGGGCTGCCCCGCTGCCCGCGCCGGAGCCGCTGTGGGGGCAGCGTGTGCCGCTGCCGAGCAACCCCGCGCCGCTTCCAGCGGAGCCTCAACTTCCCGCGCGGCCGGCGGGGATGGCAGCGCCGCAGCAGCCGCGGAGCGTCCAGGGGAGCCGGGGAGCCCGGGTCTAGTGCGGGGGGCTGCCATGGACCTGCTCGCCTGGATCCTGCCGCCCCTGGTCCTGCTGTGCGCCCACCAGCACGCCTGCAGCAGGTACGGGGGCGGACCGGGCCCCCAGCCCGGGGGGGCAGGGGCAGGGCTGGCGCCGGGAGGTGCTCGGGGCCGCGACCGGGAAGTTGGAGCGCCGGGCGAGCCCGGGGCCGCCGCGGGTCTGCAGTGGGAGCGGGACGGGGACGGGGACGGCGGGAGCCGAGCCATGCATCCACCCCCTGCCTGGGCACGGAGGAAGGACCCCGGGTCTCCGTCCCTGGCACGGGTCCTCCTGCGTGGGCCTGATGGCTTCAGGGATGGCACAGAGGTGAAGGGAGGGCACTTGGGAGCCGCTTGCCCACACCTGACTGTTTCGGGGCAAGTGGCCGAGGTGGTTCGCGCAGAGGTCAGGCGGAAGAGGTTCTTTTCCAGGCATTGCCCCCGTCCTGCAGCAGTTTTCCTGGGGCCGTGTCTGGAGACACAGTCAGCTCTCAAGCAACCCCCTGGTTTCACCTGGGCCAGGCAGGGCTTGTAAATAGTCACAGGGCCTCCTGTAATTTGTGTCACAGCTCCCCTGTTCGCGAAGGTGCTGTATACATGCAAAAGTCTTCTTCTTATTTTAAAGGAGCAATTATGCTTCTCAGCCTGTGACTTCAAGGTCTGTTTCCAGGCTTAGCAACTGCCTGGATATGTGCAACATATAATTTCTTACATACATTATTTTATTACTGGATTAATTGCTTAGTTACTTGGCCTTCTTCCTCCAGTTACACAATAGTGATGAATTGTTTGTTAGAGATGTATGTATTTCGACGCAGGGGAGTGGAAAAGCAAAGGAAATGCTGCTTTGGTTTTCGGATTTCATATTTGGTGCTCAAATAATGTTAGTGATTTATCTAAAATGGCCCAAAGCAAAAGGCTTCCTGAATACAAAGAAAGGTGGCTTGTTTAGTATTGTGCAGTCTTCTGAAAGCTCAGGGGACATATTTCTTCCAATAGGTCATCTGTAAACCCTATAGAGAAAGAAAGGATTCAATCCTGGAAATAAGCCAGGGTGTAACCTTCCTCACGCGTAGTCCCATTGAGTTAATGGAACTACACTCATGAGTAAAATGCCTTGTACCTGTAAATGTTTACAGTATTGGAGCCAAAGTTTATAAGTAATGAAAATCTTCCTTCCTCAGTTTTTTGGTGGCCACCATAAAACTTGTGAAGTTTGGCACAGGTGGAGAGAGTGGGACTCAATATTATGGGCTTGAAAGCTGTTTCCAGTTGGCTTTAGGGCTGGATAAAGAAAAGAATTTAATGGTTTATCAGCCAAAATAAAGTGTGTGGATACTAAAGCTAATCTTCTGTCATTGAACCTATATTTAAAACAGAGTGGAAACTGGTGTTCATTGTGTTTGCTTAGAACCTGATCCAAAGCCCATTGAAATCAAAGGAAGTCTCAATTTCAATGGGCTTTGGAACAGGCTCTAAGTTTTAAAGACAATTCCTAGCGCTACCACATTTGCCAGCAGAACCCTTGGAAATAGAAAACTCCCTTTCTGCAGTGTCATTCCTTTTTCTCATTGGACAACAACAACACTATCTTTGGCTTAAATACCATCAAACAAAACATTTTAGAAGAGTATATTTTGTTTTAGCCCACCAAAACCTTACTATTGAGCAACCTGGGGAATTGCATGACTGAGGCTCCTGGGCAAGTGCACTTACCTTTTATGTAGGCTAACCAGTGGTACTGACTTATAACCTCAGTCTCTTGTCCTGATCAGTTGGACTGGCACATGTCTCTCAAATGTGAAAAAGCTCAGCCTTTGAGGGGCCAAACCTTTGTGCCTTTCTTGTCCTTCTGCACGCTCATTGTCGAAATACACAGATGCAATCTGGTTTATACAGGAGAAGGGGTTTTAATACGGGCATATTTTACTAGTAATTTTGTTCACTGAGATGAAAATGTAAAATTCCGTCAATAGTTATATTTCCAATTAGTGATCTAATTTTGGTTTTAAAATATAATATACCTAGAGTATAATAGGCATGTCTACATACGTGCTTTAATGCACAGTAGCCTATTTTACTATGCAGTAAAGTGTCACATAAAAAAGTTTGATTATGCTAATGCACAGTAAAATAGGCTACTGCATTAAGCGTCACTTAAAAACTGTGCATTCATTACTGCACATTAAGGCAGCCTAATGCTCATTTCTTTAGTACCTCACATTAGAGATACTAAATTTAATGTGCATTCAGAAAAGTGCCTTAAAGCATATGTAGATAGACATGCCCAGTGACAACAGAGGTGTTCAAGTGGTTATTCAAAAGGAGGTGGTGCTTAGATGATCCTGAAAGCTTGCTAAGAAATTTTTCCCCCAACTACTCAGTTGGTCTAATAAAAGATATTACATCTACTCAAAGAACCTTGCCTGCCTAAATTCCTCAGGACAAATTTAGGCTTCTTTAGGATCAGCTTTTTTGTAACATGCTAACATTACTGTTATTTTTTACGTTTTTTGTCATGCTGGGAAGAAGAGAACACGTAGTATGCCAGCCATTGTAGTTTGTGAACCCTGTTGGACTTCTCTTAAAATAGACTAATTGAAGAAGTTTCTCTGGAATGTGTGCTATTTGACATGTGCCAATGGGCCAAACTCAGCCTGAAGGTCACTGGAGATGTACCATTTAGACCTGGGTTAGCTGTAGCTTACCAAATTTATTATGAAATTTTGGATGGGTAAATCTGAGAGAAAGAGACTGTTGGAAAATTGGCATTTATTGGCCTGCAAGCTCTGTAGAGCCTGAACTTCTGCTTGGACAAAACTTGGTACATAGTGGTCACTACCTTAATATACATCAATAATAATGACTCAGATTTTCTAAAGAAAACCTAGTCAAGTCTATTCCCTCATGCTGGGAGAGATTCAGGTGCAGTGCTTAATCCCACTACTATTTATAGGAATTATCCTTAAGAGTTCATAACCCTCTGATTCCATAACACTGGTGAAATGCTTTGTAATTCTCTAATTGGCAATAGAAGCATTATTTTTTCATACCTGTTTTTGAATTCTGCCATTTCAAACGTGATCCTTGTCTACTTGTATATAATTAACTATTCTTTGCAATGTATATCTTTCAATCTTTTACTCCTAGTCAAGAAAAAAGCTTCAAATGTGAAATATATGCAGAGTAGACTACTCTATGTTGTTTAAAACTCACAGAGAAATGGAAATAAGGGCTTTTATGTTCATAAGATTGCCATGAAATAAGCCTAATGCCTTCCAATTACATTTTAAATTATAGAACATATTTACAGTGAGTTTCACTTAGACTGGAGGATGGCAGATGTAGAAGACGTATTGCTCGAAACAATACTCAAGCCTGATACAGGCCAGATCATTCACTGACTCCACTTAATCTTTTAAGAGCTTTTAGCAAGAAAAAAATAGCATTGGTGGCATTGACAATGCTCTGAGTGGAATATGGGTCCTCTGAAAACAGTGGTAGCAAAAGGAAAGAAATTCATCCCAGAACACCACATCACTCACAGCCAGTGATTCAATAGACTGGCATGTGACTTCTCCAAAAGGACCTATGCTGATGTCAATGTCTAGATTAAGAGATTTCTTTCATAAAGGGTACCCCTCTGCCTGGATTAATTGAATTATTTAATAGGTCTTTTCACTTAAAATGATCAAGGAATGTGCCCGGAGAAGGTAAAGAGTGTACACTATCTCACTATCTTGAAAGGTCTACTCAGAATTAGTGCTATTCCAGTTGATAGACATGCCTTCTCTAAGCATGCTCCATTAGCTTTGGTTCTTTAGCTGTCCAAAAGAAGGCACCATCTGGATAGGAAAGAGCAAGGGGCAAATATTCCCCACATTCCAACCAGTGGTTGTGCTTTTAGCTCTAGAAGAGATGCATTTCCTGGAAATCTCATTTGAAAGAGTTTATTTCCCTGACTGATGTCAAGAAAAGACTTGTTAGGCACAAAAGAGCTATTCTCAGATTATATAAGCAACTATAAAAACAACTTCCTCTATATTTATAGAGGACTAAATCCTTTTGTCTGGCCATGGAGAAAAAAATAGGTATTTATTCATTATTTAAACAAATTATTAAGAAATTATTAAACAAAATATTAAGCTTCCAATCGCACTGAAGTTCAACCAATGGAAATATGGCATAATTCGGATAATGCAACCATTGCCCTGAAAAGGTGAGAGTAAAAGGCTGCAGGTGAGAGTTAAAAAACCTTGTCTTGACCTACAGCTTGCAGAGAGCTTTACAGAAAGGGTAATACTGGTATTCATGAGCTTACTGCTCTTTCATCAACTTGACCTGTTCTTTAGCTTCATGCAGGATAAAGATAAGCTAGTTTTTCACTGCATGCTGTAGCAAGCTCCTGGCGTTTTATAAATGTATAAAGTCCCTTTCACTACAGAGCAACACTATACAACAGCTTAGGTCAGGAAGTGAAGCTGCTGAATCAACTAAAGGTTGAGCGGGCAGCACCCTTTCTTTTCATCCTTATTGCCTGGATTATAAATGTAAATCCTCTCCAGTTTGTATTTTTATGCCAGTCCTCATGTTTCTACATAAAATGCATTAATAATATCTCTACAGGTAATCACTCCCTGCTCATCAAGGTGAAACAAATTCTTCACACAGTCCTAAAAACTGGTGTCAGGTAGAGGGAAGTCCATAGCACTGGGGCAGGCATACTATGGGGCTATAACACTGCCTTCTAAAGATAATCTTCGAGTTTATGGGCTGCATTAGTGTTCGCTACTCTCCATGCTGATTTGGGGCCTGTGGATTAGTATAAATTTGGTGCTGATATGTCCCCCAAAAGGTTCTTCAAAGGGAGTAGTAAGAGATACTTTGGCCTCATTGCTTCCTTTGTCATCCCCTCTCTCTTCACTCAAAGGGCAGACTACTGTGTCATTCAAAAAGGCTCTGCAATGTATGTCACTCCAGCTGGAAGTTTCTTGTATGGTCAAGGTGCACATCTACATGAAACACTTTTGTCCACGTGTGCTGACCCTTACTGCGCAGTAATTTTCTCTACTCAGCAGTTAATATGCTATCTGCAAATGCAAGTAGCAAATTAACAGCTGAGTAATTACTGTGCAGTACAGTATGTGTAGATGGTCAGTCAGGAGCAAATTTATTCCTGGTGAGCTGGGCAGCAGGGGACAGGAGATTGCTCCCAGAACTTGCCTGCTACTGGGGTGGGCTCTGTCATCAGAGCCTGGGTGGAGACACTGTCCCCCTGTCCTGGTAGCAGCGAACAATATCCCAGCCCCTGCTCCGCAACTGAGCTGGGAGCTTCATGCATGGGGAGAGTTCCCTGCTCAGCCTGGAGCTGGCTGGGACCTACCCCTGAGTGGGACAGTTCCTGGCCAGACCCAGGCTACACGTGGAAGTCTGCATGTGCAGTCTGACAGTGGCTGCTAACTGTCCTGTTTCAGGCAGTCCCCAGCCAGCTCTGGGCTGCACATGCAGACTTCCCTCTGCAACCTGGGGCTGGCCAGAAACTGTTCCGGTCAGGGACAGGTCCCAGCCCTGCAGATTTTTTCCACCTCTGTGCCCTGATCAGGCAATCAAGGCATGGGGCTTGGAAAGTGCTGCAGAGGAGGGGCAGGTCCTATTCCCCTGCCCTCATCCTCTGGTGAGGTAGCTAGCAGCTAGCCCCCAACCCAGCTGGGGAGTTATTGCTAGCTGCCCCACTGGTGGATAAGGGCAGGGAGTTGGGACCTGCTTCTTCTCTGCAACTCTTTCCAAGCCCCCTGCCCCTGACTGGAGAGCTGGGGCCAGGAGCTCCTTGCTGCAGAGTCATGGGGCATTGTCCCCACCTGGGCTCCAGTGGCAGGCAGCTCTCATAGGCAGAGAGCAATCTCCTAGCCCCCCCACCAAAAGACAGCTGTTCCTGCCCCATGCTCCCTGCCAGCCCTGGGTTAGAACCAAAGGAGACCAGAGATCTCCCTGGCTGGTGCAGGAGGCTGATGCAGGGCCAATGGAGACAGAAGTCAACTGCTGCCAAAAGCAGCTAATCTGCTCTCACATACCTGCACGTGTAGATGCCTGCCTTAGGTGGGTTTACTCTTGAGTAATTTACTCACTCGTCAGCATTTGCACATGTAGATGTGCCCAATGACTTCAGTATTACCCTGATTAGCTATGGTGATTTGCACTAGCTGAAGATGTGACCCAAACGCTTTTTAAAAAATGGAGCTGAGCATTTTCTTTAGAAGTCTGCTCTATACTGCACTGGGGAATTTTCAGTAAAACTCCCTATAGATTAAACTTCATGGGTGCATCTACTTGTGTGTTAATGTGCCTTTGCTACTGCACATTAAGTTTAGTACCTCTAGTATGAGGTACTACATTAGTGCACAGTAGCTGGTGCTACTGCACAGTAGCAAAGGCACACAATCTTCTCGTTACACTTAATGTACAGTAACAGTAAACTAATTATACTGTGCATTAGCACGGCTTTTGTTGTGATGCACTAATGTGCAATAGACTCAGTCTACTGCACATTAAATGTCTTGTGTAGACATGCCCCATATGTCATAAATGCAGAAGAGATTGTCACTCAAGAATTGGGCTCTATAGCCGCACCCAGAGATGTTCAGCAAGTTGCTGCTTCACTTGGTGCAAGTCTATTGTCATATGAGACAGACAGATGCTACTAAAATACAAGGCATTAGATGACCCTTAATTTTTAACCCAGCATTGTCCTATTAACTTATCTTAGTTCTTCTGTGCTCCTTAATGTTAATACCTAGAATGTTGACACAAGATAATGATATCCCATTGCTGTATATTGTAATTGCTGAAGCTTTTACAGAAAAAAAATGTCAGGGGAAAATTAGGTGATTTTTATTTTGCACAGAAGATGATGCTCCTGACAGTTCTCTTACAATGATATTATCTCTGCTATATTGCAAGTGACTGATTATGAGTCAGTTGTTCAGGCATGATTCTTGATGCAGGCATATGAAAGAGGAACTACAAAGTTCTTAAATTTTTCAGGTTTTGCTCTGAAATAATAGATAAAATGCTTTGAACTTGTAGAATATGTTGCATGTAATGATTATCAAACACTGTGCAAACAGGCACCAAAGGCAAGATCCTTCTGTCTTTACATAATAGGACCCAAAGACAAACCCAAGGGATAAGTAAGGGATTCGTGAACAGTAATAATTACTTCACCCACTGCTACAGTGTAACTACCTCTGGTACTCAATATGTCATCTGGTTAAAAACACTAAACAAAACTGTAAAACAGTTTAGAACAAAAGAGAGGAGGAATACTGTACACAGCTAAAACCGTGTGGGGGTTTTTTGGGTGGAATATAATTGTTAAACTTGGTATTAAGCCAAGATATCAAGGATAACAACTGTACACCTGCAAATGAGATAAAGGGTTTTTAATTACCAAGATCACAATTCTCTATTTTAGGTCAATACTTACAAAATTACAAACAAATACATTTAAAAACAAAAATATTAAAAACATCACTGTATTCACTAATCTGCAAATATTTTGGTTGTGTTTGCCCTCAATCAACTGGTTGCCTCAGTGGGTGCATCTACATGAGACACTTTACTGCACAGCAGACTAATTTGCTGCACAGTAATGTGTCACCATCTACATATGCGTGGCAATTAGGGAACAGTAGACTAATTTACAGCTTGACCAGATAGTCTCGTCAGGTACAAGTACCTGGCAGCACAGTAAAATTCTGTACATAAATGTATGTGTAGACGGTGACATCAGACTTAGTTTACTCTGGCTCAAATTAAGCTAAAATATATTGAGCCAGAGTATATTCAGCTTATTAATTGCACATGTAGACACACCCAGTGGGCATGTCTACACATTCATTATTACAGGTACTAACTTAATGTGCTGTTATTGGCGCTACTGCACATTAGCACAGATGAATTCTTTATGTGTGACACTTAATGCCCATTGTACTAAATATACTGTGTATTAACACTGATGAACACTTTTGTGTAATGTTTAATGCCCATTGGACTAATCTACTGCACCTTAGTGCATTAGCATGGTTTTTGCCAGGTGAACTAATGCACAGTAGAATTAGTTCAATGGGCATTAAGTGTTGCATGTAGATGCGTGGCACATCTACATGAGATGCTTAATGCCATTGGACTAATTCTACTGTATGTTAGTGCACCTGGCAAAAATCGTGCTAATGCACAGTGATTAGTCCAATGGGCATTAAGCATCACACAAAAAGCGTTCAACCATGGTAATGTAGAGTAGTACCAAATACGGCACATTAAGTTAGTACCTGTTATTACAGGTACTAAACTTAATGCATTGTAATTATGGCACTTTAATGAACATGTAGACGCACCCACTGATACCCCAAATAGGACAGGGAATGCAAAAAGAAAGAAAGAAACCACTAAGCTGCAATGTTTGCCATCTACTGCTGAAAGAAACGTCCAGAACCTTGAACTTGGGTCTTAGCATGTATTATGAAAGGGCAAGAAACCAAGGAGATAAACATGTAAGTTAGACAGACGGGGGTAAGTGAGCAGGTTGTACAGGTGAAAAGAAAAACCTACAGTTGTGTAAACTGACATAGCCTCCATCAAAAGCAATTAGACTATTCATATTTACACCAGCTAAGGATTTGGCTCATGAAGTCTTCTGAAGTGCTTCCATGAAAAATGAGGCTAGAGGTTTAAAAATGAGACAGAAGCATTAGAAATATATGAGATACATATTATAGATAAATAGATAAGAAAGTCTGTGGCAAGGGAACATTATAAAGGCATTTAAACAAGCATCCGTAACCTTAAAATTTTTTACAAGCTAATGAAATTTCACTGTTGGGCAATAACTGTCGTAGTACTTTTTCTAAGGAGACTTTAAATCTTGACAGCTCTATTAACTTAGAATGGCAATGTCTCTGTTACTCAGAGCTTACATTCACAAGCTGCTATCCCAGAGCTTTCTTACATAATTACCTCCACATATGAGGCAAAGGCATCATCACCAGGGTAATCAAATATTTCCCTTCCTGCCCAGCATGAAAGGAAGAATTGTTTTGGTGGCAAAGTGTATTAAGTGTAAGTTGTGAGTTGAATACACCCAAGAGTTGTACATTTTGGGGCAAAAATGTTTGCTTATGTGGGTCAATGTCATATAAATGTTCTCCATATGTCCTAAGGCAGGCACTGTTTATGGTATATTAGTCTGCAGCCTTTCATCAATATTTGAGAAGGTTCTTCTGTTATTAATGATATATCTTTTAAATTCCATGCTTATTGCAAAGCTGAGTGGAAATTGCTGCACCAGTGATGAGACAGCTCTTATATGATATTTGCATTCACATAAATGAGTGTCTTAGAGTCCTGAGAGTTTCTGTCTTATGCTGCTGTGTAGGATCAAATAACAAACCCTTTTCATCTCAGGAACCATTTTAACCATCTGAAGGTTTTTTAACTAGTTCTCTTATTACATGAGAAGGGAAAGATGGAGAGGTTGTGCTGTCAACTCAGTGCAAGTGCAGTTTTACAGGCAACTCTTGTTAACTTTAACTTGAGCTGGGAACTCCCAGTGCCTGACACTGTAAACTGAGCTCTAATGATCAAATGCAGACGTGAAGACACCTGAGACATGTCAAGCATGTCTCCAGAATAGTTTTGTTGCCTTTCTCAGCTTGGTCTCCCTTTTGACCAAAGTTTTGCAAAGCATGGCCACTCTGTTCAAAGAGTTTTGGATCCCCCAAATTTTGCTTTGTTTTTTTTTGTGTAGTTGCAATGGCCAACAGTACTTTTCAGATGAACAGGGATGTCAGCCCCAGCCTCCTGGCTAAATTCCAATGCAGTAATGATGTTCTTCTTCCTTAAACTCCACCTGCTGTTACAATTAGATATATTCTTTGCTTTCTGACCTAAGCTGTTGTGTAGTGCTACTATGAGCTGTTGGATAGCTGTTATATTCCTCTACTGGGGTAGCTACATCTTGGCAGTGAATGAAGCAATCTCCATTTACAGTATGTGAACAGCCTTGGAGCCCTCTGGGACCCCTCCACTTCACCTCCATTTGATTTAGGGAGTGAGCCCTATCATATGCTCAGCATTATCATCCTTTGACACAGAGTCACTGTCGTATTTTCTTTTGTCATTTCTGTGGCTAGTGCAAATAGGAAAGGACTTGTGACACTCCATGTCCCTTGCAGGTGCTTTCTCAGGACAGTTAATCCTTTTTTCTTCCTTTCCTATTGTCAGACTGAACCACTTTTCAGAAATCCTGTCTTCTTTCACATGTAATTGGACCTGGAGTTTTATGGGGAGGAGCCCAGAGTTAAATCAGTAGCAGTGGCGTTAGGGTACCAGTATAGGTTCTCTCTAAAACATTCTAAATCTGTGGAATGTTATGCCGTCAGAAATGCTTATCGCCATCTCAGACCTGCACGACTGTGACTTGCCACTATAGGGCAGGCAAGTGGGGGCATGGGCAGGAGCTAGGCCTCTATTCTCTGGTATGGGAGAGGAGGGGAGGTGGCATGCAGCTTGGAGGCTGAGAAGAAGGAGGTGAAGGGAGAAAGGACACACAGCAAGGAAACTGCTTTTTCCTCTGTTGATTTAGCACTGGTTACTACTCCCCCTACCCCCTCCATTCAACTGGAAAGTAAGGTAGGATTGAATGGAGGGAGTGGGGGCGGGACTACTGGAACAGCCCAGTGGTCGGGAGCCCTGCAGTGCTTCCCGGTCCAGGCTGGAAGCAGGGGGCAGGGGAGGGGGAAGGGAAGCCGCTGCATTGGTGGGGGAAGGAGGGTGTGGGAAGCAGCAGGGGCCATGGGGAGTGGCAGGAGCACGTGCCACTCAGCTGCTTCTCCTCACTGGTGCTGACCCAGCCAGGCCCATCTTGTCTTGAGCAGCACATGGTGAAGCCACGGCTGAGCTGGCTTTGCTGCATGCTATTTGGGATGAGACAGGATAGGCCTGGCCAGGTCAGCACCAGCAAAAGAGGAGGCTCAGTTGGCTGAGCTGAGTGCTGGTCAGGACCAGCCTGGCCCGGCCGGAGTGGCACACAGCTCAACCATGCCTTGCCTTACCTCCGCTGGCCCCGAGCAGCACTCAGCTCAGCCAGCACATCTCACCAGTGCCCTCCCAGCTGTGGCCAGCCCATCCTGAGTGGCTGGGCCAGCTTTGCTGTGTGCCACTTGAGACACAACAGGCCTGGCTGAGCCATGTGCTGCTTGGGACCAGCCTAGCCATGGGTTCCCCTTCCTGGTGCCAGCCTAGCCTGGCCTGAGAGTCATACAGCAAAGCCATGGCTTCCACTTACCTCTGCCGGTCTGTCCCGGCCAGTCCCAAGGGGCACATAGCTCAGCCATGCTTCTCTTCACTGGTGCCAACCCAGCTGTGTCTGTCACGTCCCGAGCAGCATGCAGGGAAGCAGCAGCTGGGCTGGCTTTGCTGCACGCTGCTTGGGACGGGACAGACCCAGCTGGGTCAGCACCAGCAAGGAGAAGCATTGGCTGAGCCGTGTGCCGCTTCCCTGCACCACTCGGGTGAGCCTGTGCTGAGCAGCATGCAAGGAAGCGGCACGCAGCTCAGCTGGCTCAGCCACCGCTTCTCCTCGCTGCTGCCGGCTCTTCCAGGCCCGTCCCATCCCAAGCAGCATGCAGCAAAGCAGACCCAGGTGCTGGTTCGCTGCATGCTGCTCAGAATGCAATGGGCCCAGCTGAGTAGGCACCAGTGAGAAGTGGTGGCTGAGCCGTGTGCTGCTTGGGACCAGGCTGGCAGAGGTAAATGTGCAGCTTTGCACAGCTGTTCCCAGAACCCTGGGATCTCCTGCCGTGCCCTGGGGGACTCTGCTCCACTCGCGCTGTGTCTAGCATGCACAGAAGCCAAGCTGGGAGTCCCCCAAATCCAACGTCCGGCCCCTGCCAGGCAGCATCCTCTCGCGGGTAGGACGGCTGTGCCCTATGCCACAGAGTTGTCTGGGCCAGGCTGGGCTCCACCTTGGGTGCTGGGGGCCCAGCTGTGGGCCGAATCTGTGGAGCTCTGGGGCAGCCCCCACTCTCCTCTTGGGCCCCCAATCTCCTCCAGCTGACATCTTCCCAAGGGCCTGGACAGGGCAGCCTACCCACTGTACTTCCCTCTGCCTCTGCTTCTCCCTCCTTCCTTCTTTCTCTCCTCTCTTCCTTCTCTTTTCTTTCCTTCTTCCTTCTCTCTTCTTTCTTCTCTCACTCTTCCCTTTCTCTTCTCTCCCTCTTCCTTCTCTCTTCCCCCTCTATGAAATTTTATTTATTGTCACCAGGTTTAGAATTTTTAGAAAACCTGGTATTTACCATAAAAAAGAAATGTTTATTATTATTAACTGTATTAGTATACAGTGCATCCTGCCATATGCCCCCTGCCCCAATTTTTTTTTTTGGCTTGCCAGCACTCCAGCACCTTTCAAGGTAGACATTGTGTTTTTTTCAGCACTCCAGCCAAAAAACATTGCCTACCCCTGACATAGGCCACGTGACAGAATGTAACTTCCAGTTCCAAGGCCATACTATCTCATCCCAAAAGTACTCTCGGGGACAAAGGGAGGGACCTCCAGTGGCAAAGGGCAGGGGCTAGGGGGTGGGACTTCTGGCCACAAGATGGTAACCAGGGGGCAGGGCAATTGTCAAGTGGGGGGCTACCCATGCAGCTCTCGAAATAATTGCCCACCCCTGGTCTGGGCAGTACCCAGCCACACTTTCCTTGCAGCTGTTTGTCTCTTCCCTTCTAGCTCCCGTGAACTGGATGCATTTAAATTGCCTTGACAAGGTGCTCCTTGAGGCAGTCCTCAACAGACTCAAGGCACCCCTTGGTAAATGCCAACCCTAGTTTTCATTTATTTTTTAGACTATAGAAAAATAAGAAAGCAATTCTGTTGCAGAGAACTCAGAAAGACCCCAACAGATCAGAGTGCTTTCAACACTATGAATTCTTAG
Organism: Caiman crocodilus; assembly: GCA_030014935.1. NCBI lineage: Eukaryota > Metazoa > Chordata > Crocodylia > Alligatoridae > Caiman > Caiman crocodilus. Next base: position 6,837,774 of record JAGPOW010002149.1, on the reverse strand, counting down.
TTGAAAGAGGTTTATCTTATGACTTGTATTTTGTAAAATTAACAGTTCTAACATAGCGTGGCACCCTTGAAATCATCTCAAGGCACCCAAGGGTGCCATGACACCCTGTTTGAGAATCAATGGATTACATAAATTAACCCAGCAGCTCTGTGCTGAAAGCAGAGCCACAGGAGTTGATCCCTGGCAACTCTGTTCTCAGAATGGAGCCACTGCATTGCATTTAGTGAGACCCAAGCGCCCAAGAAGAATTCTTCCCCTCCCAGGCTCCCTGGTCTTGCTGTGTGGTGGCTGCATGCTGAGAGCACAGCTGCCAGGGTTAAATGTGGAGCTGCTATGCAGCAAGATCCAGAAGCTTGGGGAAGCAGTCTTCCATGGGCTCCCAGGTCTCAAAGACCCTAACGGTTCTCCAGTTTTCTTTCCTCTAGCAGCTCCACTCTCAGTGCAGAGCTGCTATATAATAATGAGACCAGGGAACCCAGGGAGGCATTTTTTCCTTGGCTCCCAGGTCTCCTTGCAATTATGGCAGTGGCTCTACACTGAGAGTGGAGCAGCTGGCAGTTAATCACATGGTGAGACCACTGAACCAGGGGAAGCATGCCTCCCCCCACTACATGGTCTCCTGCACTGGCAGCCCCACACCAAGCAGAGAGCCATGGAACCGGGAAGCTATGCTTTCCCTGCTCTGTGGTTTTGCTGTACTTAAGCTGCCCCCCACAGCTCCCATTATGAAAGTGGGGTGAAGAGTAGAGGTGTGAAGGGTGGGAATGGATAGAGGGGCTGGGAGCTCTGCATCCTAGGATGCTGGAGGACTGCAAATTAAGCATTTTACCTCTCTGGATCAGATGACTGATACATTGGTGGAACAACCTAGGTAAGACAGACCAAAGATAACCCTCACTTCAGCTGGCTTATCTTTAAAACATTTAGTAGGTGCTTAAAACTGGATAGCACCCTTTAATGGATGAATGCTTCTGTTTTAAGTGCTTTTATGACAGTTTAAAGATTAACTGTAGATGAAATGTAGTTTTTGTCATCTTGCTGGCAGGCAAAAAACCCTTTTCAAAAGAATCCAAAATGAAGAAAGTGCCTTTGATGATGCAGAGCATTATGACTTACTTTTTAGGTTCACTCACCCCACAGGATTTCTTAGCTGTCTCTTGGTATCTGTGGGCACTTGTACACATGACACTGAGACAATGTACATGTGACGAAAGTTTCCCTTTGTGTGGCTTAATTGTATCACATTTGACACGTATGTGAGTTTTCGGGGTTTTAAATTTGTTCTCATTGTTACAAACTAAACCACATCCTAATGTAGTTTAGTTTGCAGTGTTGCAGCTTGCAATGATGCAGCCATAAATCTGTCACACATACGTGCTAATTCACTGAATTATGTGTACTGAGCCCCTTTGTGCACCAGGTGCCACTACAATTTGCAAGTATATATGTGTAATGAACATTTTAGAACACCAAGTGGAGCTGCAGAGCCTGACATGAATCAATCTTCTGCTGACCTCTTTTTCTTACTTCATTAAATAAATAATTCAAAGAAACCGTTTTTTGTTTGTCATCTCCTATTTCACTTGGTGTGTTGGGTGTCCTAAGGTGAAGACTGGGGAGACCCCAGTCTCTTTTGAAGATCAGTCAGGTTTGCTGTGTATGTGTTCCCTTCTCCATTATCAGGGATAATGTGGTGCATGGTGAACCCTGACCCCCTCAGCATTATTGTAAAAATACTGTACAGTGAAGCATGCTATTGAAGGCTTCTGCTCTGAGCATTTAACACCTAATAGGAAGTTAATGGGTCTCCAAAGTTGCTGTCAGTCTTTGTAACAACAGGGGAGATTATCTTTGGCCCTGTTGGGTATGTTCTGCTTCAGCGAAAGGAGGGGTCATTATAAGAAACAAGTCCGACTGGGAGCAGCACCTCTGTGGCCCTCTACTTTGCACCTCTAAAGCATCCCTTTTCAGCTGGCTGCGGCATGATTGTCCCCTATAACACCATTAATTCACTTGCTGCTTTTACATAAACCTGACAAGCAGATTTCTGTGAGCCTGGTAACGAGCAGCCTGGTACTGTTCCATGGCATCCAGAATGAGCATGCCCACAAGATACACAGAGTTGCTACAGGTGCAGCCAGAGGCCCCCTCCCTGGCTTGACTCAACCTGGCCCCAAAATGTCCCAGGTGAGCTCCTGTGGCTGGCGCCAAAAGTTGCAACACTGGCAGAGCACGTCACTGGGAGACGCTACAGGGTTGGGGAGCGTGGAGGGGGCAAACTTCCCTTGGCTACCTTTTCAGCTGGCTGCAGCTTCACTGACCCTCATAATGCCATTCATTTGCTTACCGCTTTTATGTGAAACCAATTAGTGGGGTTCTATGCACCCGATCACAAGCCCAAAATGTGACCACGTTATGAAAAGCGGGTGAGTTCTGTTACCATTAATTCCCTCACTGGCAATTTCTCAATTCATCGGCATTTCACATTATGTCCCGCTGGGATCACTGTCAAAAGTTGCAATACTTCTGGGGCATGTCTGCTGTCCAAACTTTGTACAGACAATACAGGGTCAGAGGGGGGTGAACTTCCTTTGGCCAGGTCACCTCAAGACCTATAAATTGATCGCACAGTTCCCTGGGGTACCGCTTATTGATCTGAGATGTCTGACACTCAGAGCAGAACAGAGTGGACACAGAGCAGACAGAGGGGCACATAGGTCTAGGTCCAACTGGACCTTTGCCAAAACAAAGAGCCTGGTGTGAGTGCTGGGGGACTCTGAGGTTGTGCACCAATTTGTCTACAGCCCACAGGCCACCTGGCACATCTACCTTGATGTTTCAAGGAGAATGGCAGAACACGAGCACAGCAGGACCACACTACAACACCAGGCCAGAACAAAAATCCTGCAGGCTGCCTTCCACAGGGATGTCACGAGAGCACAGTGGTAGGGCACCCCACTGCCTGACATAATCTACTACAAGTACCTCCAGCCTCTAATGAAGGTACTGGATTGGCATGAACAACGAGGGACAGAGGCCTCTGGGGCATCCTTGCCTGCAGACATTTCACCAACCATGGCTGCGACTTGTGGGAACTCCAGCGACCCCAGTGAAGAAGACAGCAGAAATGTCCCAGTCATATCACCTGCCAGTTCCGAGGAGGAGCGTAGACCAAGGAGCTCGACATCCACACCTGGTATGTGAAGCCCTGGGGAACCGTATAGTCACCTGTCAATTGAACTGACAGCTGCGATTAGGCTGGGCTCCAAAGTGAAGTGGGGGGAGAGGGGCTTGCTTTCAGCCGCTTATTTGCAGTGAGATCTCCTTGTTTACAGCTACTTGGCCTACAACCCCTTGTGGTCAAGCAATCCTTCCCCATCATTTTGGCCAAGCACTTCTTTTCTGCTTGCAAGATTCACTGAGTGTGCCTTTTTAGAGCATCAAGCATCCTAAATTTACTCTATTTCCCACATTTCTTGATTTTCAGTTTTGATTCCAGTGCCGCCACCAAGGACACACAGACTACCACCACAGGATGCAGCCAGTGCACGAACAAACAGGCTGGTGATTGCATTCAGGGAATTCAAGCAGTGGCTGCACAAGCTGGTCACACAAGTCCATGATGATATGGGAAGATTTATGGCTGCCCACCACGAAAGGACCTGTGCTGCATCCAGGAGGCATTCCAAGACACGGCAGGACTGGCACATACTGATGCATGTACTGTTAACGATTCTATGCCCAATCCTGCACCTGTCCATAAACCTCCCCCTGTGGGGGCAGCAACAGTGGGCATGGCTTCGTGCTCTGAGATCCAATAGTTCTTTGTCAAGCTCTGAATGAAAGTCTACTTGAGGGCCAGTGTAACAAGTGGGGTTCCCAGAACCAGTCTAATCGTTGACCCGCCCACTTGTCTAGGGCTAACTGCCCACTTGCCTTACCTGCCACGCCTTTGATGGATCATTATGATGTTCCCAGGTGGGAGACTGCCCATTTAATTGCCCTGATGCCAAGGGCCTATACATGGCTCTGAACCTTTCCTGTGTGCCATGCTTCACAGCTGGCATCCATGGCCTAAACTTACTTGCCCTATCACTGGGCCTATGACCTCATTCTCCCACACTGAGACTCTCACTCCAGTGCCCTCATGTTGGGACTCTCACTCCCATGCCCTCACATCGGGGCTTACAATCCCTGTGCCCTCACACTGGGCTCTCAATTGCAGTACCCGCACTGGGGTCTCTCACACCCACTTGGAGCTCCCAACCCCTCCCTTTCTCTCAGGCTCCCTACCTGGCTCTGGACCCTCTTGGTCCCCTCCTGCCCCAAACTGGGCTCTCATCTCAGGCCCAACACTGGGCTTCAATACCCCTCCCCTTGGAGCCTCACACCAGCTTCTTCATAATCCTCAGGCTCTGCTGTGGACCTGGATCCCATCTCAGGCCCCTTCACATGACCTGGACACCGCCTCAGCCTCCACGCAGTAAACATGGGCCCTTAACTTTTTTCTCAGGGCATGCTCCTTTAGCCTTTCCCCGCCATGGGGTAACCTGCAAGGCAGCAGGGCCTGAAGCTTTCTGGTGCCCCATATTTGCCCTTCACTGGGGAGGCCCAAGTGTGGTATTTCCTGAGGACGGCCCTGCTACCGGCAGCCCCACCACGCCATCCAGTTCCAGCAGGATGTAGTTTTAGGTCATGCCCCATGGCCAGAAACCTCCTGCCATCCCCATAGTTCCTCTCCTCTACCTCTAAGATGTTATATGAGCAGCAGCTCCAGCCAGATAATGTTCTTCCCTTGGCTACTTGCGGCAAACTGCTGGCTGCACTGCTCAAGGCCTGTTCTTATCACAAACAGCTGTACCCCTTTCCCAATCAGGCAGCCTCCTACTGGCCGTGTGACTCTTAACTGGGAATGAAGTCACCTGTAGGCTGCAATGCTGGCTGCCCACAGCCTTCTGAGTGACAGGCACAAGCTGTGCTTTGTCACAGCCAGGTTCTTTTAGTTACAATTGATCATGGATTTTTTTTTCCATGATTCATGTGCTGTTATAGTAAGTGGGCCATTATAGTAATTGTTATAGTAATGACACTGTTATTTTCATTGTGTTTTTTAACTATTCATGCACTGTTAAGGTAATTGATAGTAATTCATACTGATTATGAATCATTATCTCAAAAGAGTTCTTCTGTGGTTTGTTTCCTTTTTTAATTTTTGTTGGTGGTAAATAAAGGTTTCTGCTCACTTTGTTGGATTTTTCACTTCATGCTTTCTCTTTTTAAGAGGGGGCTTTGGATGGGGTGTGTGGGTTTCTAGCTTGTGGAAGGTTGGGGGGAAGTTGTTTGCTGACCCCTGCTTAGCTTGTTGTGGTCAGAGGACCCATGCCATTAGTGCGCCCCACCTTAGCAAAACTCTAGGCCATCCCACCAACCAGTCTTGGATTGCCTGATGTGTCTTTCTCCAGTCACAATAATAAAATCCTGGGCCTTGAAAGCACCCGCCCCCTCAAGCTCTCCCTTTTGGGTGGGCTGTGCAGGGAGTGATGGAAAGGTGCATGAGCTCAGAGGAAATGTTATGGGTGCAGTGCAGGAGCACCAATTACAGCAGCCACAACTGCCCATTCATGGAGCAGGAGGGTCCAGTCTCTGGTGCACCCACTGGCACAGCCAGCACACTCAGGCGGCTTTAGCAGTGGGTGGCAGCAACCCTGAAGCAACATTCCTACAGGGCCCTGCAGCCTCTCCTCCACATCCAGATGTAGCCCTGCAGAGGCAAGAGACAGAAGCCTTTTGTGCAAGATCGCAATGTTGCCAAGATAAGATGCTCTGCAGCAGAGGCCCTACACTGCCTAGCCTCAGATCAGAGGTCAGCAGTGCGCAGGTGCCCAGGGAACATAGTAAGCTGTCCAGGCAGGCAGGGCCGTGCCCAGGCAGCCATTGGCCAAATCACCCATCCTACTCAATCTCTTGGGGCACGCAGCCTGCTGCATGCTGTCCCCAGGCAGCCTGCCTCCCCTCTTCTTCTCACTTGCTGTAGCAACAGACTGTGCTGCCCTGCCCAACCTCCCTGCAGGCCAGCTGCTCTGCTGCCACCACGCTGCCGTCCAGCCTACAGCACCCAGGTGTGGGGCTCCCAAACAAGTGAAGCAAAGGGCTGGCTGTGCCCCTGCCCATGCTGCCTGGGGCCTCTCCAAGGAGGCGCTATGGAGCCAGCTCCCTGCTGTGCCACAGTTGCACCCCAAGTGTGCCCCTGCAGCGTGTTCCCTGGGCAGTGCATGATGAACTGTTTGTGCAGGTGGAGGGGTGCCTGAACCACTATGCCCTGCTCCTGCTGATCCTGCAGGTACACTGGGTACACCTGTGTTCCTGGTTTGGGATTCTGAGCTATGATGGTGCAGGGGACAAGCCTGGGCTGCCATGCATCCTCCGCCACCAGTTGTAGGGCTACCTGTTGCAGCATTACATGTCCCTGCCCCTGCTGCTGAGGAGGTCATTGCCACCAGTATTGATACCTTTCTCGATGTGTGAGGCCAGTGCCACCCAGCTCTGGAGACATGGGCTGCTCAATAAAATTTGAACTGGTCACACAGGTGAACTCTCTGTGTGCAGTGGGGAGGCAACCTGGGGCCAGGGAGAGCATGGGCAGGCCATGCCTCTGCAACCCATCCCATGTCAGTAGACAGACATGGATGAAAATTCATTTTAATTTCACCTAAACATTTATTTTATTATGAAATAAACCAAAGCAGAATAGAAAAAATGAAGGAACGCAATACCTACTCCCCTGATTTGCTACAGAAGCATCAGCAAAGCACTAACAGCTAAAAATGCATCATCTATCATTGGCTCTTACCCAACTCCCCTCCTCGACATGACCCTTCTGTTTCTCCCTTCTCTTGGTCCCTAAAGCATACTGGCACTCTCAACCTTCTAGAGGAGGGCCACCCCTTGCTTGCAGGCATAGTGCCTGTCGCTGAGGTTGTCGCTATGTGGGGCTGATCACAGATATGGGTCTCTTTGGAGCTTCCAGCGGGGAAGGGAGGCCTGCTCATGACTGAGGGCTGGGGTCATTAATTTAAGAAGCTCCTGTCTAAACTTTCACTCCTGCACTGGCTCTGCTCAACATTGACCAGTTGAGGGTGCCTCAAGTCAGGCTTCTGAGTAACCAGCCCACATTCTCTCACACAGGTCTGCCTTCTCAGGCTCTACTACAGGGTTACCCACCTGAAAACCTGGTTGTGGGAGCTGGGGTTATTAGGGCACCCCAACTTCCAGTTGTGGGAGCTGGGGTTATTAAGGCACCCCAACTCACCTTTCACCAGGGTGGTAACTGGCCTGACATTTCCTGGGGGCTTCCACATCACTAGGAGCCCCACCAGGCCACCCATCCCTGGCAAGGTGCAGTTTTAAGTCATGCCCAGAACCAGGAGCGTCCTCCATCCCCATAGCCCCAGCCCATAACCTCCATTCTGTTCCTGAGCCTCAGCTCCAACAGCTGATATCTCTCTCATGGCTGCCAGCAGCCTTCTGCTGCCTCACTCTATATATATTCTTGGTCTCCAAAATGGCTGCCATACTGAAGCACCTGGCTGCTGCCTGCTCCAGCCCTTAAAGTGGCAGGCACCAACAGTGCCCTGCCACAGGAATGAAAAGAATAAAAATTGGTAAAAATGTGTAAACATATGTGTAAAAATTAATGAAAATAATGAAGGTAAAGAAATGACAACTTATCTAAATTAATGAAACAGTACAACTTTCGGTGATATGTACATATCAGCCTACTGTAAAGCTATAGGCACCCCCTGCTATAATTTAGTACAAAGAGTTAAGTGGGGTGGATTGCTATATGGCAGCCCCTGCAATAATTTACTGTGAATAGAGCACTGAACATTTTATGAAATTTCTGAGCGATCATGTGTCCACAATGACAGAAAAAATTAAAACCCACAATTTCAATTTAGGTGGCACAGAATGAAACCCTGAGAACTGTACCCTCATCACATGTACAAGCATCCTAAGGTGGTTTTTGGATTCTAATACACTGGCCACAGTAACTGAAGTTATTAGCTACTTATTTAACACAGGTTCAGTGGACGCAGCAAGAAGCCCCACACATCCTTGAGAGAGGACGGAGTACATAGTGATGGGCAGTAGAAGAGGGAGAGGTAGATTTGTCGGGGTGGCTGCAGCTAGTTTCCACATACTTGTGCAGATTTCATACATTGCTTGACTGTTTTAAACAAGAAGTTTTTAATCTAGGCTTGGCTGACCCAGAGAGAAACGTTCTTTTTAATATTGAGTTAGCTACCTCAGATTAGAGCATATGACTTTAAGCATCAGTTTGCTCCTAGAACAGTCACAGTTTCACACTTTTACAACTTTTTAACTGGTAGTTTTGAGAACAAAAAGGTGTAAATCTACTTACCCAGCATGGAGCTGTACATGGAGTTCAGCAATATATAAAATCAGCCAAGGTCTCTGAGTAGGTTTCACATAATTCCAGCACACCTGCAGTTTAAATATAAATTACATTATTTATTTGACGAATAAAAATTTCTTCTAGCCAGTTATGTTGCTCTGGCAGGCAATCAGTTGAGTATACAATGGAGCCAGCTTATGGTGAATTCATGTTTGCGACGCATCATCTTCACTTTCACTGAATTGGCACATCATGATGCAGAGAACAATTCAGGACTTCGAATCTGTTCCTTCATAAATTAATATTTCACTATTTCCAGGTACCTTCATAAGCAGGTTTCTAAGGCTGCACAAAGCTTTGGGTGGTGATTCGATTCAGAGGAGATTCAGCCCAATTCAGTGGCTGAATCTCTGAATCTGAATTGAATCAGGGGACCAATTTAAAGGCCCGCATCATTTCAAAACTCTTCAAATCTTCGGCAAAGATTCAGAGAGCTTTGATGATTCAGGCAGCCCCCAGTGGCTGCAGCAGGGAGGGGGAGGGGAGCCTGGGGGACAGGGGAGAGGACCATGGGAGGGACCCCTGCCATCCCCCAAGCCCTCCCTGCTCCTCCATCCCCTCCAACCCCTGCCTGCTCCCCCATTCCTGCCCATAGCTGCCCCGCCTGCCCTAGCTCGGTACATTAAAGAAAAGCCCCAGTGCTCACCAAGTGCTGCCAGGCAGGGGGAGCTGGTCCATGTGGAGCACTCGTGAAAGTGCTGAAGGAGCCAGGGGGGAGTTTGGGGGCTCATGCGGAGCCCCCCATGCAGTGGGGGGCAGCGGGGATCACGCCTCACCTGGGAGCACCTGATGAGCCAGGGCTTTTTTTCCCCCCAAGGGCTGGGAGCTGGGGCGGGTGGGGCAGTCACTGCTGGGCTGTAAGAGGGCAGGGGGAAGGGGATGGGCCTGGCCTGGCTGATTCAGAGATTCAGAGATTTGGCTGCTGCAAAATCTCCAAATCAGATTTGGTCGAATTGAATCAGGACAGTGATTCGAATCACCGAATCGAATTACTGCCCCCCGGATCAGCCGAATCTGAATCCAAAGTGAATATTAGCCACTTCGCACAGGCCTAAAGATTTCCCAGGACACATTTGTAACTAAATCGTTTCCCATTTATTTTTTAACAATTCAACAAAAGGAAGTTGAATTAATAGTGTTGTCCTTACTTAGTTCAACTGGCTAATTTTTTAATTAAGTTTTTCCTCAAGAGGAAAATAAATCATGTAGTTTAAACCTTGATGTTATTCATTTGGGGAGGGAGAGATAAATACATTAAAAGAAGTTTGCTGCTGTCCTCATTTTACGGAGATAACCTGTACTATCCTGTAGCAGCGTATACTATTTTCTAATTTAAGCATAACTTGTCATGTTCATATGAGTGAAATGGTCCTCCTAGCCACAAAGCGTTGTCCCAATCAGTTACCAATCAATCTGAGCTGATTACACTTCAGTTGGACTTTAGTGGCATGCAGTACAATTAAATCTTAGGCCTTCAATTACCTTCTTTCACATTTTAATCTCTCTGTACTTGGTGGAGTTTTAAAAGGCACTTGTTTTCTTTACCTAGAGCAATGAATGACATAGGAGATTACATAGGTTCCAACACGGAAATATCCTGGTTACCCAATCTGGATGATTTGATGAAAGGATATGCACGGAATTTCAGGCCTGGGATTGGAGGTAAATGTGATTTATGTCTCGTCTGATTTCTAAACAATTCTTCACTCAAGCTAGCAGCAAAAATATATGTGAACCTCTGTGCTTTGCCAGATAAAATCACACTCAATCAAGAGTTTGTAATTGCCTTGCTCTCGGACAGTAGAAATAACAATAAGTACTTGCTTGTGCCAGCCTTTGCAAAGAGCCCGAGGCACTTTGCAGTTCAGGACAATTAAATGCAACCTCACACAAGTTTTGTTTTTTCCATTTCGCTTTTGAATTTATGTTTGTAATGCCAGACTTTCTCAGACCTCACCTTTCTCCTCCATCTCACGTACAAGTTGTTGGGATATCACCGTGTACGGACGCAGACCTCTGTGTCCTGTTGACATTCACTTGCTGTTCTTATGCTGGATAGATGCCAGTCAGTCAATTAGGTCAGTGCTCCTCTCAGCTCTCACCCGCCATGACTTGAATTGATTGGCTTGGGGAGGGGTGATGACTCTGACGCGGAGTTGACTGCCACTCGTCAGAATGTAAGGAGGGGAAAAAGTAAAAAAAAACTACTTGCAAAACAAAGGGAAAAAAAAAAGACCCGACGTGTCCGTTTATCCACTTTTCCCCATGGCAACGGGGTTCATAGTGGCTGCTATCCCTTCTCTTCTTATTCAGTCCACAAGTTCCTGATCACTGAAGCCGTGATCGGGTGTTTGTTTTTTCCTTTGATAATTAGCATCTTGCCAGCTCAATTAACCACCTGATGCAGCCAATTAATGCAGAAATGCTTTTTCCGAGCTCCTCTGAGCTCTATAGACCCTATGGGTCTGCTGCCCCATTCCCAGAAACTTCAGTCCAGACAGCAGGTGGGCAATTGTCCTCTCTGCCAACCCCTATTTCTTCTCTTTACCTTTCTCCTTTCTGCTGGCATATAGGGCCACTACTAGCTCCTGGAGCCTTGGTTGAACCAATCTGGTTCACCTGGTGAGCTGATAAGACTGAGCCTGGGAGGATCAGAAGCTCCCTCCAGAGCATGGCCATGCTGCTACTGCTGGACCTGCCCCTCTGGCCAGGGAGTTTCTCTGGGCAGGTAGCCTCGATCTTCTCACATACTTTCCCCTTTAAATCGTTGTTAGGTGAATCTTCACCGTGAAACAATTGGGCTGCCTCTGCCTCTGAGTGGCCTTGTTCCACCAGCTCTTCTTCTTCATAGCATCTTGAAAAAAAATCAGCAGCAGTATTAGTCTTTCCTGGTTTATACTCAATGCTAAAGTGGAAAGGTCGCAGAGTCAATGCCCATCGGGTAATACAGTAATACCTGGCAAGACCTAAGAACTTCCTAAACTGTTTGCGGCTCTGGGGTGGGACATAGTGCCACCTTGTCAGCCAATGAATGAATATGCCTTTGGCTTACCATAAACCCCAAGTACTTTGTTTCAGCCTTGCCCAAGATACATTTCTTTGGGCTGGCTGTAAGCCTGGCTTGCCATAATTCCTGTAGTACCGCCCTTACCATTTCTAAGCGTTCCTCCCAACATTCTGTACATATAATAATATTGCCTATGTAGGTGGCTGTGTATTGCTGATGTGGGGCCAATGCCCATTCAATTAGCCTTGAAAGGTAGCTGCCACACCGTGTAACCCGAAGGGCATCCGTCTAAATTTGTACAAGCCCCATTGAGTACTGAACACAGTCTTGGCCTTATCTTTCCTCCTCAACGATACCTGCCAATACCCTTTTGCTAAGTCCAGGGTTGAGATAAATCTAGCCACTGCCACAGTGGGGCTATGCCAAGGACTCTGGGACTCTTGAATGATGCCTTGCTCCAGCATTTTAGTAATTTCCTCACAAATTGCCTAATATCTGTAATATGGGATCCTCCTCCATTTTTCTCTCATGATCTGCCCAACAGATGGGTTATCCGTTTTGGCACATCCTGGGATTTCACTAAAAACATCTTGAAATTCCCTTGCCAAGTTCCTCAACTGACCCTGTTGCCAAGCACTAAGTTGGGTCCCAACTGAGACCGTTACAGCCCCTGCGTTTTGTCCCGAGTCTGCACCCAAGTCCCAACCAAACTCCTCATCCAGTGGGGAGGGAGCTCCCCCTTGCCTCACCCACACTGTACCCCTGGACGAGCTGCTAGGCTCTGATTGTCCCATGACCTGACCCGGCCAGGACCCCATTCATGGCTTTGAAAGCAGTGGCAGCAGCAAGACACAGAGGCAGGGAGCAGGCAGAGCCCAGCTCACAGCTCTGGCCCGCCCTTGCCCTGTGCAAAGATCAGGGGGCCATGTGCCCCGCATTTAGCTCCCCAGCACCATGCCTCTGGAGGAGCCACTGGGCTTCAATTGTCCCACAACCCAGCCCAGCCAGGGCTCTGTTCACAGTGAATGGGGCCCTGGCCAGGCTGGGTCGAGGGACAATCCCCACAGTGCAGGAAGGAGCAGGGCAAGGGTGAATGATTTGTCCTGTGCCTACCCCACTCTCTCCTACCCTACCCCAAAGGCCAGGCAGTGATAAAGACAGACTGAAATAAACTTACCTGCCTGCAACTGGGCCAGCTGCAATCTTAGCTGCAAGTGCTCAGGGTATCTGAGTGTGCGCGCCCCTCCCCCCGCTGCAGCAGCCTGTGGCTGGGATGCACTACAGCCCTACCTGCTGACCTGAGTTTGCGGGGGCTGGGCCCGCTTCCCCTGCCCTTCTACCACCTATGCCCACAGAGTTCAGTTCTTGGTCCCATGCTGTTCCACATCTTTATCAATGATTTAGATGAGGATGTGGAAAGCACACTGGCCAACTTTGCAGGTGATACTAAGTTAAGGGTAAAAGCAGTCATGCTAGGGGATAGGATGTGGATCCAAGAGGCCCTGCACAAGCTGGACAGGCTGACAGAGTGGAACTGGATGCAGTTCAATAAGGATAAATGCAGAGTGCTTCATCTGCAGAGAAGTAACCAGTGACCTCAGTATAGATTAGGAGGAGATGTTCTGGCCAGCATGATGGCTGAAAGGGACCTCAAGGTTATGGCTGATCACAGGATGAACATAAGCCACCATTGCAATGCTGTAGGCAACAGAACTAATAGCATACTGGGATGCATTAGTTTGTGCATCGCAAGCAAAGCTAAGGAAGTGATGCTTCCTCTCTACTCAACATTGGTGAAACCCTAGCTGGAGTACTGTGTCCAGTTCTGGGCACTGCACTTCAAAAAAGATGCGGAGAATCTTGAAAGGGTCCAGAGAAGGGCCACAAGAATGACTAAGGGCCTGGAGGACAAACATTATGAGGAAAGACTAAGGGATCTGGGACTGTTCAGCCTGGGAAAGAGAAGACTAAGGAGGGACTTGGTGGCCGTATATAAGTATCTAAGGGGTGAATATCGGGAGCTGAGAGAAAAACTGTTCACGAAGGCATCCCGGGGAGGACAAGGAGCAATGGCCATAATCTGTTAGAAGATGGTTTCAGGTTGAATATAAGGAAGAACTTCTTACAGTAAGGGTGACCAGAATCTGGAATAGTCTTCCCAAGGAGGTGGTGCGGTCCCCAAACTTGGAAGTCTTCAAAAGGAGACTGGATAGACACCTTGCTGGGATCATTTGATCTCAGCAGTATTCCTACCCAGAGCAGTGATCTTTTGAGGTCCCTTCCAGCCCTTAATTTCTATGATTCTGTGATTCTTGAGTCTGTCAGAATCAGAAGCAAAGCAAAACTTAGTTGATGTAAACACACTTGGGGTGAGGGCCAAAATATTTTCATGACTGCCTACACAGCAAGTCTGTTAAGTTTCATGTTAAAAATGAGAGAAGGTCCAACCCACAAATCGTGAAACTGCATCCAGTCCCAGGGCACACCAAGGATCAAGGGTTTCAGGGGTTGATTCAGGTTCTTTACTGTTAAAAAAGAGGGTGTTTCAACCACGTGAAACAATAAATGGTTCTATGAGTGTGGGTCAGGAAAGACACTACCAAGTCAGGCGCCATGGTAATGATCACAATATAAAACCTACCAGTGTTTGAATACCGAGCAATTCTGGAAATGTACGGACTTTGGTGTTAATCAGTACAATAAAAACAAAGCCACTCTGGACTCTTCAGGTCCAATTTGCCTGAAGGACATTATAAGCAAATATAAATTCAAATGTGACTAGTGATTTAGATGCACAATTGAGAAACTTTGGATAAGCCTAATTTTAAGTGTGGATGCTCAAGCACTTTCTTAAAAGCAGACTCCTTCAGGAGGTCTTTAATTGAATTCCCCACAATGGAAACATCCAAAATAACCATTCAGTTTTATAATCTTGCCAGTCTTGTATCTGGCCTGCAGGGTTTTAGCTGCTGTTCCTAGCTCAGGAATTAGAGGCCTTTTTTCCTCCCATTTGAGCAGATCCAAAGCTTAGAGGAGGACCATGTATATACGGTAACTAGTATATGCAGACACTGGAGTCTTTGCAGATTTGCAGCAACGTACTTAGGTAATAGGTGTTTAGAAAGAATTGGGCAACTGCAATTTCTAGTGTTCCTTCCAAGTAATCATGAGATCTCAATATACAAAACAGTGAATTTAATGAAGCATGTACCCATATGGAAGGCAAATCTCAATTTCACAAAGGCAGAGAAAATTCTATGGGGAATATGGATACACTGGCAATTTATTCAGGTTATAATCACTGGTAACTGGCAGTCTGGTAAACTGGGATGTTATTTTCTTCCTGAAGCACCTAATTTCAAAAGTTGTGAAGTTTTCTTATGTTAGATAATGTCAGAGAGATTACTTTCAGAGAACCTTATAGCTGAATGCTTCACTAAACACTATAAGCAAAAGGCATACTTAGCAGCTTGAGTTTTTTTAATCACATTCCTATATACCTACTATCTCCATGATCTGTAAACTAGCTTTGGGAAAGTTATATTTTGTCCATATTGAATGGTTATCATCAGTATTTCTGTATTTTCTCTATGACAAGGATTTTTTAATTTAGGAGTCATGGTTTCTAGAAGAATCAGGACTTATGTGTATTGCTAATGCATATTAGATAATGCAGTTCTTCCCATTTTAACATGTCTCCTCAGGCCCGCCTGTTAACGTTGCCCTAGCGATTGAAGTAGCCAGCATTGACCACATCTCAGAAGTTAATATGGTATGTTATCATTTAAACTTGTTAAGACTGTAATGAGAAAGCTTATACTGCAACAACTAAAAGCATAAAAGATTGGCAGGATAAACAGGAGTTTTCTAAACGGCATCACCAGATGAAAAATTAGCAGAAGGAAAAGATTTTCTAAAATATTTCAAGTGAAAAAGTGTCACAATGACATACTCTAAAGAGCAAACATAGTTGCACTCTAATCTACAGACCGTTTTGCATCTAGACTTGGTATAAATTAGCCGGAGCTACACTGATTTCCACTAGGTGAGTATTTGAAATTGTATGTTAGGGAGTACAGGGTTGTAGTCTGACATGTGTTGCCTTATTGCTAGAAAAACTGTTTTTAAGACTTCCATGCAGCTTCCACACAAACGCCACTCCTCTGTGGAAACCCTTAAAGAAAGAATGAGGGAACCCAGCATCTTTTTGCTCCTATAAAAAGCTATTTGATTATGGAACACTCACTTTCCCATCCCTATCATGTGCAAACTCCAAACAAAGCAACAAGTCAGGTGGCATGAGACATGCTTGTATAGAATAGCAAATATCAGTTGCATTTTTGTAACCTATTGAACCAGAAAGAATTTATGATTCCACCTATTTTTTAAACTCATCCCCCTCAATCCCACTCCCCTCTTCAAAAGCTACTGTTCCTACCTGGGAAAGGGGCTCAGGAGGAATATTAACCTTATTTTCTCCATTAGTATCACACAGTCTTGTAGCTCCCATTGTACAATATACTTGATAATGCCTTTGAATCAGAACACGTGTTGAGCTGTCTTAGGGTCATCCATAATAAAAGCAAATAAAATAAAATATCCAAGCAGCCTCATTTTTGCTTAAGTATTCCAGTACCCAGGAAACAACTATTCCAGACTAAGACAAGGAAATCTGACCAAACCCCAAGGCAACTTAACTGTATTTGTTTCACATGCTTTGTTAACTGTTTATTCTCCTTGCCCTAGGAATATACTATGACAGTATTTCTGCATCAGAGCTGGCGAGATGACCGGCTCTCTTACAATCACACCAATGAAACTCTAGGTTTGGACAGTCGATTTGTGGATAAGCTCTGGCTACCAGATACATTCATAGTAAATGCCAAGTCTGCCTGGTTCCATGATGTAACAGTGGAAAACAAACTTATCAGGCTACAACCTGATGGAGTAATTTTATATAGTATCAGGTAAGAAAGAGTGAAAAGTGTGAGTGTGCTCGCTGTCAGATGTTAGCCTTTTGTATATACTTCACAAATACTCATCCCATTTTTCCTAGGGTGTCCCTGAAAATCACCAATAATATGGGAAAAATGTTACTCTGAAAACCCTTCCCTTTGCGAGGGCTATGCTGCTGGATTGCAACTGTGGCAACAGTAACACATTTCCCATTGTGTAATCATTAATTACAAGAATTATCATTAATGATATCATTAGCAATCACAAGACAGTGTAGACAGGGCAAAAAGTTCCTGGCTTCCATCTGACTGACTCCAATTCCCAGTGGAACTGTAGGCACTTTTGTCCTCACCTTCTCTGTTTGCAAACGTTTTCACTTTGCAGGCATATTTTAAGAATGAGTTAGCTACTGTACATGAGATACTGTGAAAATGTAGGACTAAAATCAGTCCTGAAGTGACTTAATCAAGTTACGTAACTTTATGCAGGGGTGAGTTTGACTCACAAGAGTATATACAAGAATTATTATCATCATCACCATCCAGCCTTGGACAAGTCACTTAATTTCTTTTTATCTCACTTTCCAAATTCTAGTTTTTATTTTGAAGACTAGAAGTAATAATCATAAAAGACTTTGAAAATATTTTTATCATTGGTAGTAGTGTTATGGGAGATAGGTGATGGGTTTCCAATTCTGTCTGGATTATGAGGAAAATTAAATGTCAAGTTATGAATGTCTACAGCCATATCTGAATATAACTAATTAGTATTTTTATTTCCCTTGCTTGGGACAGGATTACCTCAACTGTGGCCTGTGACATGGACCTTTCCAAGTACCCGATGGATGAGCAAGAGTGCATGCTGGATTTAGAAAGCTGTAAGGCCTGAGCATAGAGTTGCCTATAATGTGTTCTGTGTAAAGCCTGCACACGTGGTATTTAGCTTCGAGTCTGCCTAAGCAATTCTGCTTCCATAGATCACAAACAAGGGCTGCTCAGGATTTAGAAAATATAAAACTCAATCCTCAACCTCTTGGCTCCAAATTTTGGGTGTTAAGGTACCAGGCTTTTCAAAACTAGTTGTAATCAAGCCTAATTCAGAACTATGCAACTAAATCCAGCAAGGTGATGAGCATCCTTCAGTCTGATTAAGTATTGACTCCTCCCAATCTGAAGGGGAGCTGACTGCCTGATCCAAGGCCCAGTGAAATCTGTGGGATTCTTTCCATTAATGTCAAGCTGTGAGAGAGAGAGAGTTCAGAAGGCTTGCACTCAGGCAAATCCCTGTATCTTTTTTTCCCTCTAAGAAAAACTGGATGGGGCAAGAATTTCTTGCATACAGAGACTATGCTTGTGATTATGTCTGGCACAAGCACTGTCTCTCTTTGACATCCCCTGACCCTCGCATCCATATAAGACTCCAACATAATTTGGCCCACAGACTGGTTTAACTCCATTTTCTGCTTACCTGAGAAATCTGCATGAACTTAATTTATGTGCTGTTTCAGATTCAAGTCTCTCCTTGATCAGATTGTAATTCACATGAATGTTAATGCTTGGGACCCAGATTTACCACCCATCATAAGAAGGAACCACACTAACTAACAGCTTTGTGAATTTGGCTGTGTTTTTTACATCAAGTGGAGAATAAAGATCCCTGTGTTTCTAAAGATTTAGGGCTATCAGAGTTTCTCAGCAGATGTAAACATACTGCCACATTGGTGTGAGCTTTAGTTTCTCTTATTCTTTTTTAGCACTGACTCTGTTTTCTAGGCAATTAACCACAATACCATTTCAGCCTGTCAAAAATAGCAATCTGCAGTTTTACTTATGTAATCAGCAAATGCAGAGGCAGCAGACAATGAAGCAGCAATCAATTCATTCTCCCAGCAAATTTTGCAGAGGCTTATTTCTCTCTCTCTCTCTCCCTCTCTCTGTTTTAAATTGAGGATTTTTATTTCAGTGCAATAAACATAAGCAGAAATGAAGCCTTTTTAAGTAAATGCATTAAAGTAAAAATCAGGGGGAATATTACTCCATACTGTTTCCAAGTACAGGGTTTCCTCTAGGCATTTCCCAGTCTGACTGTGGATTTCAAAAGGGACTCATCATCCTGTAGCATGGCCTGGGTCAACTTTTAGTGCTGTTACAAGGTACCTTACTCTACCTTCCCCCTAGTTCAAGTGCTGATAGGTTACATATTTTGAACCAGATTCTAAAATCAGAATATCACTGCTTTAAGGTCAGTTTAGTTTAGATAAGGAAATATCTGAGACAGTGTTCCTAGCCACTAAACCAGGGGTGGGCAATTATTTTGGGCAGAGGGCCACTTACTGAGTTTTGGCAAACCATCGAGGGCTGCATGACAGGCAGCCAGGGGCAGATTAAGATTAATTTTCTAAATTTTTTAGGGGCCCCGCAGGCCAGATAGAATGTCCTGGTGGTCCGCACCTGGCCTGCGGGCCATGTTTTGCCCACCCCTGCACTAGACGCTCATTCTAGTTGCAAAATTGAACTGTCCATTAAACCAGGTTTGAGATGCAGAATTGATATTGGCTAGGTACAGACAGTCAAAAAGTCCCAGGCTGAATCAATTCAGTCTTTGCAGGTTAGTGTAAACTGCACAGATTAAGTGAACAGACATTTACCTTTGATTCAGGAAATGCAGCCAAATGCCTGCAGTAGCTCAAACCAGAAGCTGGGGGGCACTAGAGCATGGCTCTCTGGCTGTGTGTTCGTTTCCCCTTCCTGCTACCCATGAGGTCTCTGACAGTTACAGTCCAGAATTATATCAACAGGACACTGCAGGGTTGCTCATCACTTCCACTTCCATTTCCTGCTTCCTGGTGCCTCTGGGATTTGTAGTCCACAGTTGCTGCCTGCAGTAAGTTTGAGCTGGGGAAGTGGGGTTTAACCCACTTCTCCAGCCCCTGACCCCAGCCAGGGTTTGCCTGGGTGGGGGCAACAACCCCCACAGTAGACTGGGCTACATCTCCAGCTGGGCTTGTCCTGTTACCCGCTCCGGTCAGCCAGCCCTCATTACTCCAGCTAGGGAGCAGAGGGGTGGGTCCAGCCCTGCTTGCTGGAGCAGACAGCCCAGCCCAGCCCAGCCCAGCCCAGGGCTGCAGAGCATGCTGGAGGACTGTGATTTGACTTAAACCAGGAAGGGGTCTGAGACAGAAGTTTCATAAACTGGTTTGCCTCAAATCAATAACTTCTGTTCCTAGCCCTTCTGATCTAGCTTACTCATTAATGTGCTGGGTACAGTAGGCACAGGGGCAGGCAAAGATTGGGCCCATGGCAGACTCGATTTCCCAGCAGCTCCTTCCTGTATCACTGCAGCCAGTTTCCATGGAGACCCCAGCAGAAGCCGCACCATGACAGTGCAGGGCCAGGATTTCCAAGGAGACCCGCCCCACAGCACTGGCAGGGTGCACAGCTGGGTGGGGAGCTGCTCCAGAGCTAGTATTTCGCAGTGGTGACAGCGTGGTCTGGAGCTGGGGCAGAGATGCAATCCACTGCCCATATACCGCAGGCAGAGGTATGCAAGCAGCAGATTGTGGGGCTGCCCTGGCTCCAGACCATGCTGTCGCCACTGCAGAGTCCCAACCCCAGTCGCAGAGCAGCTCCCCACTCAGCTGTGCAACCTGCCAGCGCTGCTGGTGCCGGTCTCCATGGAAACCCTGGCCCCACGCTGTCACAGCCCTGCCGCTTCTGGGATCTCCGTGGAAACTGACAATAGCAACATAGGCAGGGGCTGCTGGGAACTGGAATCCAACCACCAGCTGGATCCACCATTTTTTCCACCCCTGCTCTAGTAGCTAAGTTCTTCTTGACTTAAAATACTCCAGAACTTCTGTGTAGCCCAAGGAATGCCTGCAGGACACAGGGCAATTAGCTGGAGTAGCGAGACAAGCTAATGTGCTCAACCCACTTCTGATGACCAAGCTAGCTTGTGTATCTTTGCCTGGCACCACAGTGTGCCACGTAGACATACTGTCAATGTGAGCCAATTTGGATTCTTTTCCTTGTGGGAAAGTTATTCCTGCTGGGTCCCTGGCATCCTCAAGGCTGACAAGACATTGACTTACACAGACTGGAACATAACATGCTTGCTGTAGAACTGATGATGAGCAGCATGGCAGAGTTCCACTCTGAGCTCATCTATCTTTATTTCTCCTATGCATTTATTCAATTCTTCTGGCAGATGGCTACTCTTCAGAGGACATCGTGTACCAATGGTCGGAAAACCAGGAGGAGATCCATGGGCTGGATAAGTTGCAGCTTGCTCAATTCACAATCACTAATTACCGATTCACAACAGAGATGATGAACTTCAAATCCGGTAATAGGTTCTGTGTCTGCATTAGAGTGTTTTTCCTGCACAGGGAAAGACCTCACTATGTGTTGTAGACAACTGCTTCTCTTAAGTCATGTATTTAAACTATTCATTGTGTATCTAGTACAATTTTGTTTTGTCTCTACTTAAAAAGAGGTCAAGTTTTACTGGTCTTTTAGGGAGCTACTGCAATATATTGTGATAAATCCATGGTCATCTAGGGCTTTGTGCTCGCTAAGATGCTACACAAGGGGCTATTCAGTTTTTTACAGAAATGGCAAATCCTCCTGTCCTCATTTGCAACTTGGGCTAAAAGAGAACCTCCTGGAGCTCACACAATATGGGACTTATAACCGGCAGTCAAGCTGTTCTGGCTTCAGCCAGTTAAGGACAGTAGTGCATGTACCTACTAGCCAGAAGACTGCATTGATTATAAAATCTGAAGGCTTTTTTTTCCTACTGACTTTTGTCTTTTTTCGCATAGTTAAATGTTCTTTCATATTGCACCCATCTTCTCCAAGCTTTTTTTTCCAAGCAAGATGAAATTAACTTGGCCTTTATAAAAATCTAAATTTAGTATCTGGAGGACTTTCCACAGCAGATTCTAACAACATTAAGGCAGTGTGCTTTTTGAAGTAGGTCTCTTATAGAAAGGTGCTGGAAGTCAGTACCCCTGAGTTTACTTCCAGATCTAGCAAGTGTGACCTATGGCAAATCACTTGACCTATTCTTAGGACCAACAGTGCCAACACTAACTATGGTGCCTCACATGGCATTTATGAGGTTTAATTAATTAATGGTTTTAAAGCCTTTTATGAGCCTGTAGCGGAGAGACTGGGGCTCCCGGTTAGTTTAAGATAAAAGCAGCTCAGCCAGGGAGTGCACAGGCTGTGCAGGGTACAGGTCCAGGGCAACAGGCTAATGGAGCAATTAGCAAACATCTGCAGGCAGTTAGCTGGCCAGAGGCAGATGGAGAACAAGGCTGGGGGTGGTGAGGTAGCGGCAGAGGAAGGAGCTCCTGCCCAGGAGAGCTACCCTGGGATGCTAAGCTGACCACTTTGCTGTCTGCAGGAACACTGAGGCTCGGGAAGTTCACAAGGAGCCCAGGCTGGGAGACAGGCTGTATTAGTGAGTGCAGGTTTACACTCTTAAAGGAATAGAGGGCTCTTATCCCTTGATGTTTATGTTGTAGCCCAGGGGCTTAGTGTTTATGTTACAGTTTAGCCAACGGTTTGGGTTGGGACAGTAAGGGGTGGCTTACAGAGATCCTACTAATGCCAGTGGAGCACACAATAGTCTTGAGCCCTGCCAGAGAGAGGGGCACAGCCGCACAGGGGCCTGGAGCCTGGCAGACAGGGGCCAGGGTCTAGAAAGGACAAGCGAGAGGTCGTGCCTCAGAGTCAGGTCTGATACAATGGGCCCAGGCTAGAAAGCCTAGCTGAATTTATTGAGGGTTTAGCCTCTGCCCCTTTAGAGGGAACAATATTATAGTAACACCTGTGAGGCATGGGGCATGGTGTAGGAGAGGATTTGGAGCCACACAATTAGCCTGGCTTTGGGTGCCCTGCTGGGCACAATTGACTATAAAGGCCCAGCAAGGGGGCTGGGACTATAGAGGCCCAGTGAGCATGCCAGGGAACCCTAGCAAGGGGGTTCAGTCACACTGCAGCCACACAAAGGCCCATGGGGAGCCTCCCTATTTTTAATATTTCCATCGAGGCATGGTGGGCAAGACAAGAAAGCACCCTAGAGGTGGAGCAGGGCACAGCTGTAGAGCACCAGGGGGCATCACAACCATCCCTGGGACCCAGATTTTGTTATAGCCTTGTGAAAATGCTGTAAATGGAGATAAGCATCATCTTTATGTCTTAACTGTAAACCAGCATGTCTAATACACAAACATACTTTTTCCCTTTGCCCACTTCTTCTACCAGCTGGTCAGTTTCCCAGGCTCAGTCTCCACTTCCACCTCCGGAGGAATCGGGGTGTTTACATCATCCAGTCTTACGTTCCTTCCATCTTACTGGTGGCTATGTCGTGGGTGTCCTTCTGGATCAGTCAGTCAGCTGTGCCTGCCAGGGTGTCACTAGGTAAAAAACAAAAAGGATTTGGGATCTCAGTAGGAAGGGGAGCAAAAGCTGTAATACTCATCTCTGATACACCATCAAAAATGCTGCACCTGCTTTGGCAAAGCAGAGTCTCTAAAGGTGGTTCCTTTCAGGCTCCATTTTCTGTCACCTGATTAGGGAGGGGAGCCCTAATAAAGGACGGAAGATAAAAAGTTTGGGCAGTTACCTTTAACCCTAAAAACAATAGTATGTGCACCATGCCACTACTACAAAAGCAGCCCCACAGACTCTAGTCGCACAGAGAATCCCACAGAGTCAGTGGGTCTGTTCACATCATGTGAGTCATATGAGTAAGAGTTGGGTAAAGCTATTTCATTTAATATGCAGTACCTATACGAGTTTCTTCATCAATAGACACTCAAGTATAAATAATTTGATTCTCCTCTTGCATATTATTAATTTGTATCATCACTCTACTGAGGTTATGCTGGTATCTGATTTTGTGTAAGGGGATTTAGACCCTAACCCTCTAGCTGTTTGTGACAACTGACAATTTTAACTCTTAAATCTGTTCATGAATGTATAAAACCCACAAACACAATACCTTGCTGCTGTTCTTGAGAGCCCCACCAGGATTATTCAAACAATACATAAGAGCGCTTAAGCAGAACTCAATTACTGTTCAAGCGCTCATATGTTTGTTACGCTATTAATAGGAGCGGACCGAAGCAGTACGCTCACGGACCAAAGCGGCATGCTCACAGATCATACACCATAGAGGGAACATTACTCACAAGAGTAAGAGTTGCAAGTTTAAGGGCTAAGAAGGAAACAAGACCCTCAAGGGATCTTTCTCTTTGCCTATCTGTGCCTAGTAACAGAAAACACAGTGACTAACAGGATGAGATTTACAAACCTGCCTTGGGTGTCTGCAATACCCAGTTTGGAATTGGGTCTCCAAATCCCCTAAACAGCTTTGAAAAATTCAGCTGACTTGGATTGGAATAAAACCCCTGTCAAAATACAGGTCATTTTCCGTTACCATTGGGGTGGTGTCATGGAATCCTAAAGAAAGTTTCTTGTGATTCTCTGCAGGTATAACTACAGTTCTTACCATGACCACACTGATGGTCAGTGCTCGGTCTTCACTTCCACGAGCCTCTGCCATCAAAGCACTTGATGTTTATTTCTGGATTTGCTACGTCTTTGTCTTTGCTGCTCTGGTGGAATATGCATTTGCACATTTCAATGCTGACTACATGAAAAAGCAAAAGGCCAAAATGAAGGCCAGCAGACAGAGCGGAGAGGTCAGTAATCTGAGTGGTGGTGGCTATGAGGAAGACTTTAGTCAAGTTAGTACATTTGCCATTTCAGTGCTAAGCACCTAAATTCAGGCATGCTGGTTGCTACGTGTTTAAAATGAGTCAAGCCCAGTTTCAGGATAATTACCAGCATGTACAACTAATCATCATCACATACTATGTTCCTGACCTAAGTCAGCATGGGACAAGGGAGGGAAGGGACTTCAAGTGATTTTTAAGCCAGACGTGCATCCCTTGCATTCTAATAATATGATGGTATCTTTGGGGATGTGTTCTGCCCTTGGTGTAAGATACAACAGCCCCAAGGGTATTCAGATCAATAACCAGTATGCCATGATCCACTATGCCTAACCCTGGGGCTCGTGTGGAGTCGATTCTATACTCCTGTGGCTATTTAAGGCCTCCTATATTCTCCTGTGGCTATTTAAGGCCTCTTTCCTTTGTTAGTACACTGTAAAAGGTTCTTAGCCTAAGTGAGTACCAGACCTATTACCTTCAACATTATTACACAAGATCAGAGGCAACGTATAAGTATTGACAGTACCTGCACTGCTGCCATCCCCGCTGCTGCCAGGCACTGGCTCTGACAGGGGCTGCAGCTCCATGCCCCACAGTCAGTACAGATTGCACCATCACTGCCGTTGCCTCTGCTGCTGCCAGGCCCTGGCTCCATCTTGGATGTGGCCCCACATCCTACAGCCCCCCATCAGCACAGAAATCTGGCGGGGCACATGCCTCCCCCACCACATGCTATCCCAACGCATCACCAGTGAAGGAGATTAATTTGTCCCCATATTAGTTGCAAGAGAAAGTCCAGTTAGATTGTCTTTTGCTCATGGATAGAATGCTTGTTTCAAAGTAGATCCGGGGACCAAAACAACAGGTTGTAAGAATAAAACATCACTGAAATGAAATTCCTTCCAGTAACTGTTCTGTCTAGATAGTTCAACTGCTCCAATCGTATACCTACCTGCCTCTTACTGGCCAAAGAGAAAGAGTGAATTCATTAGAGAAATAATGCTTTTGACAGTCCTTTTGGCTCCCTGGACTTACGTCCTTTTAAGCTGCTAGCAAATATAATTGATCTGGGTTCTTTACTTAACCTTCCTCACTGCTCTCCACAAGCTTTGAAAGAACCCTGAAGGTTTGCCTATGTTCCAGGTCAGTGAGCCAAATAACAGTTTCTCTGATGGTTAATCAATATTACTTGTTAGTCAGCCCAGGGATAAGCATTCTGACTTTGCAAGGCCCCAAGCCCCTTCAATAGCCTAGGGAATGAACAATTATTACCAGACTTCAAACCTGCATGGTAACACAGTCTTTCAGATCTGGATCTTCTGCATGTCAAACCATTAAGCTACTTGGCTAGCTCAGGTCATTCAGCGTGTGTATAATTGCTGAGCCAAGTGAGAGCATCCTCAGGGGCCATGTGCAGTCCCTGTAGTCCACCACTGAACTTAGTCAGTGGGCAGTCATTGACAATATGAAACATGGTGTGCGTTTTGCCACTGCTACAGTCTGGATTTTCATGAACGCCCCAACAGTGGAGACTGGCTGAACATGGACCTTGCTAGCTTAGGTTAAATACCCTATCTCTTTTCCCATACAGATTGTTTCAAAAAGTTCTTCTCTTTCCTTTGCAGGTAAATGTCAAGAATGCCATTGTCTTGTTTTCACTTTCTATTGCCGGAGTTAACCAGGAACTGGCCATTTCCAACAGACAGCATCGTATTCCCAGAAGGTTTCCTGGATCATATGGCCCAGTGGAAGTTGAAACTGGAGAGACAAAGCAGCAGCAAGAAATAAAGTCTGACAAAAAGGGTGGCATAAAGTCCCTTTTTAAGCCCATTGATGCTGACACTATTGATATTTACGCCAGAGCAGTTTTCCCAGCAGCTTTTGCAGCAGTCAATGTTATCTACTGGGTTGCGTATACAATGTAAGAAGAAAAATGTCCTCTGAAGAGGTAAACCTAACTAAAACACTCGACCATTACAAAACGACTGATGAAATTGTACTGGTCCATCTTCTGGCAGAGTATTTGCCTGTGCACTGGAGATATTTCTCAAAAGCAGAACATCTTTTTTGCTTTACTTCTGCAATCAACTCCAGCTAAAACTGGCGGGGGGGCAAACTGATTACTACCAATGTGGTTTGATACATCTGTTATTTCTAGACTGTCAAACAGTCCAATCCTTTTGTTCTCTATCTCCGAGTGAAACAATTTCTTACATGTATATATCCTCAGTGGAGTTCCAAATCCTAAATTACAGTTTGGTATTTTCCCACTTTAAAGGTCAGCAGATAATGAAGGTCTGATTTTTCTACAGTCAGATCATTTCCTTTCTTGCAAGACAGCTAAGTTTCTATTTGCACATGGGAGCAATTTTCTCTATCAAGCCATTTATGTGATGGTCCTAGATTAACCAGGATGGGGAAAGGACAATCATTTTGATATATAAAGATATTAGGATTCAAGCATGTGAGAAGCAGAGCAGGACAGAGGGTTTTACTCAAATTATCATTTGTCATGGATAAAGTATTTTAAAGATTTTGATGCTCTTCTTTAGTCACAGCATGAAATAAAGTATATTGCTTAGTACCCTACTGAATTGTTAATTACCGCTTTGTTGTATTTCAGACCTAAGCTAAGGAAACTTGAAACATTTTCTCCAACTGCAAATTGTTTTGGTTAATTTAATAGTATTATAAACAGACATAGTGACAGGGACACATATGCAAAGTTCAGGGTGCAGGTCCTAAAGGATTAAGGGGTAACATTTTCATAAGAGCTGAAGTGACTCAGTAACCTATGTCCCAGTTTCAAATAGACCCATGACTACCTTTGTACGTGCCTCTGAAAATCTCCCCATTACACATCTTTAGCATTCATAGCTAAGTCACTTCGGCTGCCTACACACGTACTCAGAGATGGGGGGAGGGGCTCCCCTCTTAATCAGAGAGGTTCCTGAACAGGCGCTCTAATTAAAACAGCTCACTGTCACATGTATTAAGCCCCCTGTGTTTCAAAATGGCCATAGGGATGCTCATTCAACCAGGTTTAGTTAAAGCTCCCCCATGGCCATTTTGAAATGTGGAGAGGCTTAATACGCAAGGATGTGGCTATGCTGGAGCGTTCTAATTAGAATGCATTGGAGAATGTCTATAGGCACCCTTCACTCCCTTTTAAAAATGTCAAGAATGTCTCCTAAGCCACTTAGATGTTTTTGAAAATGTTATCCTTGTCATCTAATGGTCTGATCCTAGGAGGTACCGAGCACTCACAGGTCCTGATGACTTCTGTGCAACTGATGATGATGGGATATGCAGGATTTCCCTACTCAGGCTCAGATTCTGATGCCCATACTCAGGCTGAAAATTACTTTATTCCATAAGAAGTTCCACTGACTTCAACAGACAAAGGTGGGAGTCTTGCAAGTGCAGGTTGCAGAATCTGACCCTCAGAAAAGTACAATGAACAGTATAAAGATTAAGGCATACGACTTATTATTAGTATAGGAGACCAGAGGAGGCATGTTCACTAATAAAATGGGTATTGTGGTGGGAAGGATAATTCTTGGTGCCTGGAATGTGGGAGGTTGTTCCAAGTATACAGAGTGACACAGAAGAAAATGTGAAGTGAGAGTAGGAGTGGGGAAACAAAGGAAGTAGCTGGGAGCAGGAGAGGTGCAAAATTAAACCAGAGCAGAGATGTAAGGAAGAGCAGAGCTGAGCTGTGCTATGTGTTAAAGATGAGGACCTTGAACTTGATGACTGATGATTAATAATTGAGATTACAGCAAGACTGGTGCACACACTTGATCAAAGTGCAGCCTGCTCACATTCCTCCTGACTGACTTCCTTATGACATGTCATTTGTTTTCACATGACCAGAGCTGAAAGACAGGGCATCTACTTTTTTTAATGTAGATTTGTAACTTAAAATAAAAAAATGCCCCCATATTACCATAGAAGAGAATGTTTTGAAGAAAAAATAAATGATCCTGAACTGAGCTATAATGGAAAATATATTCCTGCCATAAATCAAGCTAAAGTTCACTTAAATCTCCAGTTTCTCTCATAATGGGAGAACTTTTTGCCATGTCTTTGATGGAAGATATAAACTTATATAAAGGTAAAGGTGTTCCACAAACCTATCCATCCTTCCTGGCACTGTGGCCTAATGGATTTTTCACTGGATTGTAACTCTCAGATTCTATTCCTTGTTCTACCACTTCCTTGCTGGGTAACCTTGAGCAAATCAGTTCTCTGTGCCTCAGGTTTTGAATCTCTAAAATAGATATAAAGGTATTGATGTATTTCATAAACTCATTTTTGCTCTCTGGAGGAACAGCCCTACAACAGTTCTAGGTATTAGTGTCCTTATGTCTCTAGATTCTCACATAGATTCATCACCAGAGTATCTGAGAACCTCCCACACTAAGCCCAAACCAGAAAGAGCTCAGAAAGGGGACTAGATTTCTTCTACCTCAACAAGGAGGTTCCTGGAACTTTGTATTTATTTTTTTAGTGTGCATCCATAAGTGGCAGGTTCTTCTTCTTCCTCCTGCTTTCCTCTTTTTCCTCTCTCTTTTTTTTTTGGTGGTTGCTCTCAACTAAAATGCATCTAGTTCTTCCTGAGGACATTGAGGCCTGTACTTATCTGCATCTACTCCAGAAGGAAATTTCTTACTTTCTAAGTTCCAGCTGTGGTAGAAGATCTACTGCCCCTTTTTGTCAAGTCTGACCTTGGCTGGTGACTAGTTCACACAAATGTAAAGAGCAGAGTGGACTGAGAACAGACCTGGATCGTGCCATTTCTTACTAAATGTTTCTTCCTTCAATAAATAGCTGCTTCTTCTATGATCTTACACAAACTCCTTGTCATCTCTTAAGTTTCCTTTATGCTGCAAGCAATGGTTACTCTAGGTTGAACTAGGAGGTCATTCAACTCTTGGCTGTCCCTAAGATCAGAGCAGGCATGAAGATGGTTAATGGTCACCACTGCCTCCTGACACCCTCAGCCTGAACTTGCACCTGCTGGGGAATCCAGCCCTTCACTCTACCTTTAAATGCTTTTGAGGGTTACATCATAATAGCACATTTTAGGAAAGGATCTGATACTGAAGAGGTAGCATTGCCTCCTCCACTCAAGCCAGTGAAGTCACATCAGTGTAAAATGTCTGTAAAATCAGAAACAGGGTCTAGAAAATGGTCTCTAACTCTTGACTTACCATGTGGTCTGTCAGG
The DNA here is from genome assembly GCA_030014935.1 of Caiman crocodilus. NCBI lineage: Eukaryota > Metazoa > Chordata > Crocodylia > Alligatoridae > Caiman > Caiman crocodilus. Next base: position 6,808,356 of record JAGPOW010002149.1, on the reverse strand, counting down.
TGCATTGTCACTCACCAAGAATTAAATTACAGAATAAATGAAATGAAGGAAATACTTGCAGGCAAGTCTAGTGGACAGTAAATTACTCTTGATTTTTTCTAGTGTGTGGTTGGTGATTATTCAGACTAATAAGCTAGAAGAAGGTTGCTGATCCAGCTAAAAAGTTGATGAATGACTGAAGAACATCAGAAGAGACCCTTTGCAACTGTTCTTCTGACGTAAGACTCCTAGGCTGCAACCAACTGGAACATTCACCAAGAACAATTCACTGGACAATGTAAGTTCTCTGCCAGGAGAATAGTCAGTCTCAGGCAGACCATGGGTCCCATTGATTTCTTCATAAACCTGGATTTATTCAGTGAATTTCTCTGATTGCAGATGGTTGAGCTGTGAGCCTCAGCTGTGATTGGTCAGTAACAAACTGGCAGCAGTATTTGCCTAAAACATATCAAAACTTACTGGGTGATAAAGCACTTTAGAAAACAGACTTAGTAAGCCTACCTTTGTCCGAGGGTGAAAGGGCACATAACTGAAAGTGCAAATGGCCTGGAGGTAGTTAGAGTGTGCCAAAAGGAGGGTACACCAGGTAATGGAGTGCACGTGCTTGGCATGGGAGTGTTTCAGAAGAAAAAAAAGAATTTCCACTGTTTTATTATATAAGCACTTGAAGAAGCAGTTCAAGGTCAAGGCATCTCTATGACTAGGTGCAGACACTCAATTTCTATTGAGAGAATTGCTGTTCTTAGTTAAGAAATCAGAAGTGTATAGCTATTTAGGCTTTTTCTCCCAGAGCAAAAATGGCTGCTTTGGGAGAAAAATAACCCAAGAACCAGAGTTAAAGCATTTGGGATAGAGGTTCTCCCAGAAGACTGAACAGCTGTACAATTTTCCCTAGCATAACTCCTCCTGGGGACTAGGAGAAGTGGAACCAAATAAAGGCATCCTGGCTTCCTGAGGCCAGGGTCACCCCGGTCGTGAGAAAGCTGCTCCCCCATTCTCATAGAGCATGAGGCGAGAGAAGCAATAGCCACTGCTTCCTGACTCTTCCTCAAACAAGGCAGCCCCCAGTTTTGGGAATAGGCAGAAGTCTTTGCTGACTCCTGCTAGCTTTCTCTTACTGCCACTGCTTCCCAGCTAAGTGGGCAGAATAGCATTTTAAAAGCTGGCATCTGGGAGCGGGATGCCAGGAAAGTCTCCATGACCTGACTCCAACCAGCTCCCCTTGCTGCCCTGTCCCCCAGCTAAGTGACAGGGCTGAAAGGGGCAGCTAGCAGCTGAGGACTGGGCTGGGGAAAACCTCTACATGCCTGGCTTCTGGCCCTCCCGGCTTTTAAATCACCACCCCACTGCTCAGCTGAGTGGTGGGAAGGCAAAGGGAAGCTGGCAGTGCTGAGATTCCAGAGACTTTCCCCAGCCCAGCTCCTTTGGCTTTCCTTTTTCACCTGTACCAGCCAGCTGACCTGAAGTAGTATGGGGTGAGGCAGGTTGCTGTGCTGTGGCAACAAAGCTTGGGAGCCTTGCCACTGCAATGAAATGCCCCCAGCCTCACCTTAACTGCTCTGGGTCACCCCAGACCAACACAGGGGAAGGTAGGCGACCATGCCCCTAGTGTAAGGCTCCCAGAGCCTTGCCACAGTTGCTGCGTGTTCCCTACTTCTCCCTGCACTCCAGATCACCCAGAGGCACAAAAGAAGCGATGTGGGGCACGGGAAACTGGGAGTCTTCCCACCATGGAAGAATACCCACCTCCTTCCTGCCAATCATGTGGTTGTCTGTAGCAATTGCTGCTTTTCAGCAGCTGCCAACTGCCATTTAATAGCCTGACCCCTTCCCAAGGAGGAGAGGGGATAAGAGCTAGCAAGTGATGGGCTCCCCTAAAGGCAAAGGTGGCTTAGGGAGCAGTCCTTTAAAGTCCCCTGGCTCCAAGGCTGTTTTTCTACTAGAAGAGATTTCTTCAGGTAGAAAGGAACATCTATATGCAGCCTGTGTTGGAAAGTGCCTTTATGCTGGAACTACTTTACTGTGTTTTCAGAGTAAGGCCAAGGGAATTCAATTGCCAGGCAGTCTTGCTGATAGCAGTTTGGAAGCACAGGTGCCTTCTACAGAGCTTGATTTTGCATAAATGAGGTGTTTCTGTATGAGCAGGTTAGGGGTGGCTGTTTAAACATGGTTTTTCATCTTTTAATCCTTTATACAGCACTGTACACAGCTGCACAAAGTAAGCAGCCCTTTACAGAAAACTAAGAGAAGGTCCTTATATATTCTAAGCAGTCTTTACTTTACTGACACTGAATAAACAAACATAAATGAACTAAACTATGTCAATTCGAAATTGTCCACTCTTTGTTCAGTACACTCAGTGCAATGCAGAACTGTGTCATGAACCGGGGAGTAATCGTTGCTCTGCTATGGAACAATCTGCCCAAAAGCCTTGATATTGCCTTCAGATCAATGAGTTTGCATGGACTGCAAACTACTTCATACTCTTGTGGGGATGACAAGTCGAAGGGTTATGTTATTACTGTGGAAATGTGAAATGTTAATAAGGTGTACATTATAGAGGAGAATGTAGCTTTTGTGAAATGACAAACTAAACATTTTGGCAAAATGGAGTTATTAAACTGGAAGATAAAAGATACAATAAAGAAAATCAAAATAACCTCAGGGATTTCATCCTGTGCTGGATTCTTGCTGCTGCATTGCCCAGGGGTCCATTAAACCCTAATTTGGCCTTGACAACAAAAGAAAATACAACATTCCATATTCAATGCTGCTCTCAGTAGGGCACTTATGAAGACTTTTATATTCACGTTGAAGAACAGCTGTTGCTTTCTTAAGAGACTGAAAAGAATCAGAAAAAGCATGGACGAAGAAGAGCAGCGGTTGCTTGAAAAGCAATGTTTGCAGAAACTGTACTATTTCCTAAAAGGTTGTGACGTATACTCGGGTTTGCCCCAATTCTGTACAGAAAAGGAACTATTCACCCGAATTTAAATAAAAACTCCCACATCAGTCCTTAGTAGATTTGCTGCACCAACAGATAATGGAGTGAAACCAATTTTAACTCAATGAGGCTTCCACAGTTGATGCAGCTAAGAGTCTTTATATGGTTGCTCAGTTTTTCAGAATCCAATGTCATTAAACAAAAAAACTAAAGCACTGAACATTAGGGGAAAACAACACCCCTCCGATCATTTGCCTGTGCAATAGTTGGTGCCAGAATAAATAACAGAAAGAAAAGCATTCAAGCTACCAAGAATATTTCTGTTCAAAAACTCAACAACCAAAATAATTTTTCCTTATGTTATAGACATTTGAAACTCTAGCAATGATTGAAAGCTCATTTAATGTTATGAAGGAATAGGAGAATAATGCCAAAATACAAATTGCAGAGCTTCATTTAATGAAGACTCAATAAATATTCATCAATGAATATGCCCAGTTGGAGAGAGTGGGTGGCTGAGTTGCAAAACATTGTGTCCTTTCTTGTCTTTATGACTGAAATTTGAAACTAAATTAGTATGGGGGTCTAAGAGTGCTTCCTAACCAGGCTGCCATGCCTGAGATCCTTTCAAGGGTGCTGCGGGGTGCCATGTAATGTTAGCACTGTTCAGTGTGCAAACATGATTCACAAAATAAACCCAGAGATTTCAAGTAAAAATCCATAGCGTTCAAGTATTCGGCCCTTTTGTCTTTCTGAGTTCTTTGCAACAAAAATTTGCTCTAATGAGGGGTGCCTTGAGTCTAGAGAAGTTGAGAAACACTACTGTAGGCCTCTGGCTGATGGTATTTCCATCAAGCAACAGGTAATATCACTTGATGGATACTGTCATACTATGCAACCTTCTACACGTTCAGAGGGCAAGCCATCTAGAAGCGGGAATTAGTCCTGGGAACACACCCTGCGAGCAATTCCCAGCAAGGGAAGCTGGAGAGAGCTGCCTCTCTTCAGTTGTGATGGGAATGAGAAGTCAGCTTGGCTCTCCCTGGGTGAAGGAGCTGCTCCCCTAATCTTTATGAAGATCCAAAGAAACCATGTGAAAGCAGGGCAGGGGGAGCAGCAGAAACACCAGGGCTTGAACTAGCTAGGGGACTTCCAAGGTGCTTTTGTGTCTGTTCTTGTCCTGTCCGCAGGTTTCTGAACAAACTCCCTTCCCCATCTCTCCCCGTGTCAGACAAGTAAAGCATGTCACTTGAATATTTGTATATACCTCAGCTCTCACAAAGAGGTGCTAATGGTTTCTTAAAGAAGCAACTTCCTGGTAGTGCAACCTTGGGCAGCAGAGTTAAGCATGAATCATAGAGAGTTCCCTTACAGGAAGGTGAGGGTGGGAACAGCAGCCTATGCTGGAACGTTGGAGGACCTGACAAGCACTGTCACCCTGTATGTGATCACCCTGCATGTAAGCACTATCATCCACATGTTTAAAATAAAGCTCAACAGAAAGCAGCTGCAAAAATGTTCTACATTTCTGAACAATTATGCATCTCATTGGCCATTTTTATTGTGTGATAATTACTTTGCACATGCATAGGCTGACCACATGGAAATCCTGGAAATCCAGGACACTGTCCCCCCAGCCAGATTGCACCCCAATGCCCCTGCATTTGCAGGACACCCATTATAATTCCCAACAGCTGGCCAAGACCAGCTTCTGAAATCCAGGACTGTCCCAGCTAAAACAGGACATATGGTCACCCTACACACGTAGCAGGTCTAACAAGTTAATTGCACAATAGCTATAACGTGTCAGGGTCCATCATTATATGGCACATGGCAGGCCTGATTCATAGGGGTGTCTGAAGCGGGCCCTATTCGATTTGGATTTGGCCCAAATCAGGGATAGTGATTTGATTTGTTGATTCGGATCACTGTCCCTGATTCGATTTGGCCAAATCCAAATCTGAAGATTCAATGCTGATTCAGAGAATCAGCAATTTGGACACGGACAAAGCTTTAAAAGTTTTTTCTACATACCTTGAGGTACTAGCGCAGCTTGTAATTGCTGTGATGCTGGGGCACATGGAGCACCCCACAGGAGTGCGGTGGGGCCCTCCACACGCTCAGCAGTGAACCATGAAGCTGCTGGGAAGCATGCAGGCAGGCCCCCTGCACCCCTCCGGCTTGGTGATCAGCTGCAGGGGAGACCACAAGTGCCCCCCCAGACCCAGGAGGCACCAGTCACCGAGCCAGGGGTGGTGTGGGGGGGCTGCATGCTGCCCAGTGGACCCAGAAGTGGACTGGAAGTGCTTGTGGTCCACTTCTGGGTCTGCTGCCAAGCACGCTGGGGACCCCTCCATGCTTCTGTGGGACACTCCATGTGCCCCAGCATCACAGCATTCACAACCCCCTGCTACCTAGAGGTATGTAGGAAAAACATTTAACGCTGTCGCTACGTCTGAATTGCTGAGTCTTTCCAAATTTCTCTGAATTGATTTGGAAGGTTCTGATTCTAGTCAGAGAGATTAAAGGGTCTTCCGATTTGATTCAGATTCAGAGATTTGGTCACCGAATTGGGCTGAATCTCTGCTGAATCAAACCAGGGACAAAAGCTTCACACAGACCTACTAATTCTTTGTTATTTTCAACATTTTTTATACCAAACCTGCTCCTTTAACTTAAATTGAGTTACTTCTGATGTGTGTGAATGTAAGAGGGGACTCAAGCACAATATGTCACAAATCTAACAGTAAAGTGCTAACAGCTGTTACTGCTAGCACCCTGACCTCAATCATTGAGCTTCAGTATGCCAATGATGCTGTAGTCTGTGCTCACTTGGAAGCAGATCGTCAGGCAATTGCCAATGTCTTTACTGAGGCATACAAGAAAATGGGAGGGATGCTTAACATTCAGAAGACTAAGGTCCTCCCATCAACAAGCTCTTAATCAGCAATACCCAGCTCCAGTAATTCAGATTCACAGCGAGATTCTAGAGAATGTTGAGTATTTCCCAGACCTTGGAAGCCATCTCTTGCAGAAGGTTGACATCAATGAAGAAATTCAGCACCATCTCAAATGTGCAAATGCAGCTTTTGGACACCTGAGGAAACAGGTGTTCAAAGATCATGACATCAGATCCAAAACAAAGGACATGGTGTGTATCAAGCAGTTGTAATCTCCATCTCACTATATGGAGCTGAGATTTGGACAACATACAGGAGACACCTCAAGTTGTTGGAGAAGTATCATCAATGTTGCCTGAGAAAGAGTCTTTGAATACAGTGGGAAGACAGATGCACCAACATTAGCGTTCCCTCACAAGCAAACACCACGAGTAGCAAGGTGATGATCATTCAACAACAACTTCACTGGGCCAGCCACATCATCCAGATGTCTGACTCCAGACTCCTGAAGCAAGTTTTATTCTCCCAGCTCAGTCAAAGCATACAATCAAGAGGAGGGCAGAGAAAGCACTTCAAGGATATCCTCAAGGAGAACTTGAAAAAACGCAACATTGACATCAATTCATGAGAGACTATTGTGCAGGACCACACCAAATGAACAAAGAGTCTGCTGCAAGCAGAGCCATCCCTAGGGTACAGCAAATCGAGGCAACCACCCCGGGCCCCGTGCTTTGGGGGGACCCTGTGGAGCCAGGTGGATCAGCTGCGGCCCCTCCCATTGGGCTCACCTGGAGCTGGCGGCTCAGCCCCACACCACAAAAGAAGCACGGAGACCTCCTCCCTCCTCCCTTTGTGGCCCCGCACAGTGTTAAGGGGGCCCCACACAGGCTGATTTGCTCTGGGACTCACAGCTCCCTAGGGTTGGCTTTGGATGCAAGGGTCTCAGTAATTTGAAACTTTACAACGACAACAGGAGGTGGAAAACTGGGAGTTGCAGAAGCATTATGTTGCACACTGAATCAAGAATCTGGAGCCACCCACCCCACATGAAAACGTGTGCTCAAGTTGCAATAGAGTCTGTCGATCCTGGATTGGCCTTGTCAGCCATCTTTGGACTCACAGATAAGACAATCATGGAAGGAAGACAATCACCCTCATCTGTGAAGTATTGCCAGAGAAGCAACAGAAGGTGTTACTGTAGCTCATAATAATAACTGGCTTCAAACCAAAACCATTGACTTTTGAACTTAACTGGGGAGGAGGGCACACCATCTGAACTTGGAGCTCCATCTTAATTCCAAGCCTTGTGCTATATTTTTTAAAGAGACCACTGAGTGTTTCTGAAGCACTTAGGAACAAGGCCCTCAAAAGGACCAAGAACATTTCAGATATGTAGTAGAGACTTTGTTAGATAACAATTACATCAAAACCCTGCCAGGACTGAGAGTGGGTATTTGCCTGCTCCCAGAAATTATGTAGTAAGAAAATCATCAGAGTTGTTTCCACAGACATAGTACAGCAGTGGCTAATATTTTTAGTAGGCATGTCACAAATTAGCCCTACACCTTGTCCTCCCCTAGGACCTCTTTGGTCCCTTTCCCTTAACTCAGTCTACTGCTCAGCTTTCTGCTCCCTACCCTGTGCTCCCTGCCTGATCTGGCTCTGCTTTCTGCTCCCTACCCTATCTGCTACTGCACTGCCAATTGCTCATCTGTTATTTTTTGATTGTTTTCAGTTTTTTTATATTTTTGCATTGAACATTAAGCAACAACCAACGGAAAACAAATAACATCTTAGTATAGGATGATTTAATTCCTTTACTCCTCATACAGTTTATATTCTATGGGAAATTTAATCAACAGAAAATAAAATATTACTAGATGTTCCCTTTATATGATAACATGAAAGATTTTAAAAAGTAACTCATGGAAAGCAACTCTTACACTTAAATTTCCATATTTGTTATTTTTGTATACTTGATTGTATATGAGAGTCCTTTAAGGTTTTTTTTTACATGATTTGATTAAAAAATGAAATCAAGTTGTTGAAAAATAATTGTTTCAGAGCCCAAAGTTAATAAACTTAGACCTGCAAGTCCAAAGGATCAAACATTAAAGGACAGAACTAAAGGTCAGTCTTCAGTGGCTCAGTGGCTTGCTTGCTGAGTTAATAATAGGCAGGTTGTGAGCCCAAGGCTGGGTGTGGGACTCTGAGTTTCTGTCTAATTGCACAGCCCTGGTAGACTTGAGAAATTTCCTGAAGGGTTACTACAAGTATGTCAGTAACAATGAAGATCAGGGAAAGTGTGGGTCCTTTACTAAATGGGGGAGGCAACCTTATGACATGTAAAAGGCTGAAGTAATGCCTTTTTACATCAGCCTTTACAGGCAAGGTCAGCTCCCAGACCACTGCACCTGCCAGCACAGTTTGGAGAAGAGGTGAGCAGCCAACAGTGGCAAAAGAACAGGTTAGGGACTATTTAGAAAAGTTGGATGTGTACAAGTCAATAGGGGCCAGATGGGATGCACCTGAGGGTGCTGAGAGAGTTGGCCAATGTGATTGCAGAGCTGCAAGCCATTATCTTTGAAAACTTGTGGTGATTGGCAGAGGTCCCAGATGATTGGAAAAGGGCAAATATAGTAAGAAAAAGGGAATAGCTAGGAAACTACAGAATATCCAACCTCACCACAGCCCCTGGAAAAATCATGGACCAGGTCCTTCAGGGCAGTACATATTGAGGGTTATAGGCTGTACAGCCTGTACAGAAAGGACAGGGTGGGGAAGAAAGGGGGAGGGGTTGCGCTCTATGTCAATGAGTAACATACATCGACCCTCATCAAGACGGAATCGAAGGATGAGGAAGTAGAAGGATTGTGGGTTAGGTTGCATGAGGGGCAAGGAGAAAAGGATTTGGTGGTAGGGGTCTGCTACAGACCCCTACATCAAGGGGAAGAACTAGATTCGGGGCTCCTGAGGCAGCTCTCGGAGACCATAGAAGCTAAAGAGGCGGTAGTCTTGGGGGACCTAAACTACCCAGACATCTGCTGGGAGATGCAGACGGCAAAGTCCCACAGTTCACACAGGTTTCTAACCTGTGTACAGGACCTCCACCTGACACAGGAGGTACACAGTCCCACTAGGGGAATGCCTTACTGGATCTGGTATTGGTAATGGGGGATGATATGGTAGGGGACCTACAGATTGGTGGCCATCTGGGGGACAGTGATCACCTAATAATAGAATAGAATAGAATTCTTCATAAGATGTCGAGTGGGTAAGGTAACTAGTAAGGTGAAAGTGCTAGACTTTAGGAAAGCTGATTTAAATGAACTCAGGCGATTAGTCAAGGATGCACTGCAGAGTAGGAGTTTTGAAGAGATGGGAGCCCAGGAAGGGTGGCTGTACCTTAAGGAAATGATCCTT
>JAGPOW010002149.1:6761266-6787423 GCA_030014935.1 Caiman crocodilus | reverse complement strand
TTGTGGAGGCTAAACAGGTTCAGGTCCCGTAGCCTCTCCTCATAAGGCCTGCCCTGCTGACCCCCAATCATACGGGTGGCCCTCCTCTGGACCCTCTCCTGTGGGACTCCATTCAAAACCTCCTGCCATTCTGACATGGATCCATTTGTAATTACCATTTGCTTACAGCTATTGAGCTAGTTGTCTATCCACCTTACAGCAGTGTTGTCTAACTCACATTTCCCCAATTTGTTTATGAGATAGTCACGTAGGATTTTGTCCAAAACCTTGCTGAAATCCAGATAACTGCCCTCCCTTCATCCACCCAAGTACTTATTTTGTTGAAGATCAAGTTTGTTTAGCATGATTTGTTCTTAGTAAATCCATGCTGCATGCTCATGATCAGCTTTTCCTTCTCCAGATGCTTGCAGATGGACTTCTTATAATATGCCCCAGTAACTTCCTGGGTATTGAGGGGAGGTTAACTAGTTTATAGTTCCTTGGGTCTTCCTTTTTGCCTTCGTTTAAAAAGAAGCACTATACTGGCCCTTTTCCAGTCCTCTGGTACCTTATCCATCTCCCACAACTTCATAAATACTTCATAAATACTAATGCCAAGGGCTCTGAGATCTCTTCTGCCAGTTACTTTAGTTCCCTGGGATGAAGTTCATCAGGCCCAGCTGACTTTTATTAATTCAGATCCATCAAAAGCTCTCTGACTGTTTCTTTTATTTCATTCCTCAGTTTGTCTCCTTTCTTATCCAAATAATCCTTACTAGGTTGCTTAACTTTTTTTAGAAAGACTGAGGTAGCTGTTGAATAGTTCTGCTTTTTGTTGTATCTTGTTAAGAGTTCCTCTTGGCTATTTAACAGTGGACCCAAGGTTTCCTTGGTCTTTCTTTTTTGGTCAACATACTTCTATAACTTCTTATTGTCCTGAACTTCCATCACAAGACGCAGCTCATTTTTAACTTTTGCCTTCCTGATTTTATCCCTGCAAGTTCTTGCTATTTCTTGGTATGCTTCATTAGTGACATGTCCAACTTCCCATTGCCTGTACACTTTTTTTTTGTATTTGAGGCATCCTAGAAGCTCTCTGTGCAGCCTCATTGGTCTCTTACCACTCTTGTGAGTCCAACGTGTCAGAACAGTTTCCTGTTGGGCTTCCAATACTGTACCCTTTAGAAGTTTATGTATGTAAGAAGTTTCATTAAAGTTGACAGGACTACTCATGTACTTAGTTACACATGGTAAAATACTCTTTTAATGAGGCCCTAAGACCAAAGTAAAACTGCATCCCTGTGGACTCCTCAGCTCTTTTTTAGATGAAGTAAGACTGAACATGACCCGTCTCTATCTTGAGGCTCTAGGGGAACAGAGGATCCAAGGAACTCTCTCAGTCACTGCACAATAGTAGCCTGTTAGTCAAAGTGAGCACAGAGGAGGTGGGACCACAATAAAGGGGAAAGTACAATGCACCCTTGATAAGTTACTGCAGCAGTAGCAGCGCTGCCCAGGAGCTCTCAGAGATAGTGTGCAGCTGATTCCAAATGCTTCCTAGAATTCTTATCAGGAATATACAGCTGAAAAACAACCTGCACCACACTGCAATGTGGTAATATATGGTGCCCAATTCAATGTTGAGGATTAATATTAATACACTAATTTTAAAGAAGAGTTCCCAGTAGCTAGAGAAGCATTAAAATGAAGAACATTTTGATATACACGCATCATGTATTCAGCTGTGTTTTTCTCCAGAGCAGTTTTCTAGGAACACCTTGCCATCTGCTGGAAATATATAAACATACATTCCTGTAGGAAGACATGCTCCATAACTCCAATAGGTATCATTTAAAATAAAATAACTCAGAAGATGCTATATCCTAAAACCAATACTTTAGACAGTGGTAGCACATAGCCATGATGTCTTAGTAAACATCATGCTGTAACCAAGGGCATTTATACACATACTTTTTGGTTCTGCACACTGGAGATCTGCCACTTTTGAAGCAGACTTGATAATCAAGTCTACTCTGCACATGAGCTAATGTGTACTGCACTGCATCGCATGCAGTTGTATAAATGGCAAAATGCGCATCAGCAGGCAGAAAATGGCAGCAGTGTGCTTTTGAAATAAAGCACCTTCTATGTGTTTTAGTTCAAAAGCTCACCACTGCCATTTACTCAGTGGTGATGTGCATTTTGCCACTTACACAATTGTGTACATTGCAGCATTGGGCACTTTTCAAAGAGCCTAGCACTGTGGTGCTTACATGTATAAAAATACCTTAAGTGCTTAGTCTTGTATTCCTTGCTAACTCATACTCAGTTCTCATTAATGACTGTGATTCATGCCTGGATGCTACCTTTGAATGCTCATCAGGGCATAATGTGACTGAGAGCTGGATTCTGAGCCCAGTCATACCCATGCTAGTCCAGAATAACTCCGAGGTCAGCTGGGGTGTAATTTGGCATGCTGCTTGCCCTTAATTTAAAGAGTTTACTCAATTAGATGCTTAACATTCTTCTAGGTGGGATGAGCTCAGTCCAGCTCATCAAGAAACTTGATAATAAACTCTAGTGGGCATTTTTGGTTAGTATCAGCTCAAGCAAGTCTGAACTATTCAAAAATTTAAAATAGCAAGAACCCACCAACAATTCCTTTCCAACAAGGGCCTCATCCTACTCGGTCAAGGAGTATTGCAGCTAGCCCTCATGGCTACAGTGCCAATTGCTACCACACTTAGAGATATTCTTTGACTCTGTTTCACAGTTGTTAGGGGCCGGAAGAGACCTTACAGATAATCATGTCCAGCCCTGCCTGCACTTGAGTAGGAAAACCTGCTGGGATCAAACCCCAGCAAGATGGGCATCAAGTGTTGTTACCAACCTGTGGTTTTGTCACTGAACTTACTCCTTTGCATGTTCAATCACAATTCATCACACAGGAAAGGGAAAGAAAGATCTAAACTCCACACATTTGCTGATGCTGCATTAAACAGCATTCTCATATTTGTGCTGGATCCGATCAAAGCTACTTTTCAAACACAACTCAAGTATTTCCAAAGAATATATTTTTCCAATTTTTTCTTTTCTCACAAAAAGACCATTCAGTTTCTGGTGTGCTCTTAAATATGAAAAGAGGACATCAGGTATCAATAAAAGATACATTTTTCCAGTGGTTCCACCCACCTTACCCACCTTTTTCTTTCTAGATGTGGGATCAAGTCTTGAATCCTTTATTTCAACCTAGCACAAATTGGAATTACTGAGTTAGAAGCCTCTCAGAAATATTGTTAGTAATAGGAATATCTGCAGATCTTTAACTTTAATTGTAGCGGGCCCTCATATAACAATTGTCAATTTATTAGGCTGAAGGTAGGTTATGGCATATGAAAAAAGGTAATGTTTTGCAATCTGAAAAAAATCAGGTTTGAGAACATATTCAGGATTTCAGGCTTTAGGCCAACCAGAGTTGGTTGTTTTTCAAAAATAATATGCCAGGTACAATGATCTTACAATATGTTGCACTTGCAAACCTATTACAACCCTGTTAATTAATCCATAGAGCAAAACTGACATCATATCCAAAAAGAGCCATCTGCCTACCCTTTTCCAAAGGCATGGGGAACATCTAATAAGAAATAAATACATTTAAAAAATAGTGAGCACTTAATGAAACATTCCAAATCAGTAACAATTGAGACATTTTTGTTAAAATTATAAAAGCTATATTAATTAATGAAAGAAACCCTTAAAGTGATACATTTATAATACCGATAGTTTGCTTTTTAAAGTCTTGTAAATATGCATGGTAGTTTTGTATGTACAAGATGTGATGGGGGAGACATTTCTCCCTGTAACAGTGAGCTGGAGGCTCCTGTTACATTTAAGGGGAGAGGGCAGCAAACCAGGCCTACTGTGGCAGCTGAGCAAAGGCTGGCTGCTAGAAAGCTAGCAACTCAGAGGCAACAGGGATAAGAGCTGCAACTGGGAGTGCGTATCCTGGAGCTAGGCAGAAAAAGGGGCAGAACTCTAGGCAGCCGGTAGACAGTAAGAAGCAACATGACTTGATGTGAGGTAATGACCCAAAATTGGGCGCAAGTTTTGGTTTGAAGCAGATGCTTATGTTTCTGTTTTGACCAGAGATTTGGACTGTGACTATGGGAGTGGTCTGAAGGTTATTGGGGTTCTGAGTCAGGCCCAGTGCAGAAGTCCCTGTAAGTTGCAGGGACCCAAGGATGGATGAGAGAGAAAGAACAGCATCATTTCATGCTGGGAACAGAGGTTGAGACAGGGCCAGAATAATTGCCCCTAAAGCACATTGTTCCCTAATGCAAGGATACAGCTAGGAGTGCCACCATTTAGTGTCTGAGGTGCAAGGCTACTACCAGTTGGGCACAAGCAGTACTAGGGTTCTCGTTAAACAGCAAGCTGAGGTGAACTGAGAGTCACTCTAAAACCATGGGACAGCCTTCCTAAGTGTCATAATATCCATCAAGGTATAGCAGAAAAAGGAAGGGTACTCTGAGGGGCTGGACTGGGGCAGAAGTATTTTGCCCACTGCGGGCATCACAGTCATCCTTGGGGCTGGTGATATCACATTCCCTTCCCTTTGCTCTCCCCCTTGCTGCCCTCCCCACTCACCCCATCCCAGACCAGAAAAATTGTAACGCTAGCTACTTTGAAAAATTTTACATCTAAAGATCTTCCAAACCTTAACAGGCTAAATTAATTACTTCCAAATCATGCAGTGTGAAGGTAAATCTATATACATAGTACGGTGTAGTGATATCTAAATGAGCTACCTCAGCTAGCGAATGCAAGACAGCCATAGCAGCCTACTACTCCCTGCAAGTAAAACTAGCTTTTGTGGACCTTGATGTGACTGCTCCCATTATCTGAACTACCTGGAGTACTGCTGCACGCCACTGCAAAACTTACTCTAAGTATCATTAGCCCAGAGAGGGAAACTGAAACAGTTTTAAGGGACAGTTTTGAAACCTTACTGGTGACTCCACTGGTGGGGTACTAATTCTTGCTTAGTAGGAATAAAGGTTGTCAAATCAAGGTCTCAGCGGTTTATACCTTTTTTTGCTTCTCTCACCACTACTTGGGTGCACAGCTGGAAATAAAGGGCCACAGCTGGAAATAAAGCTTTACATTTCTTCATTTCTACTTTAAGTTCTCTACGAGAAAAGAGCAGAATAAAAACCTCTTTTATCCATCTCAATTAGCAGATATAACCCCTCAATACCTCTAGGAGACATCAGCTTGTTTCCTTTGACGCATCTTAGATGCAGGCCATAACAAACATTTAGATAGTTCAGCAGCATCACCAGTACATATATACCATCGTTTGCTTGTTTGAGGTTTGCATTGGGTTTCTGTTTTTTAAATCATTGGTGCTGTTGCTTGTTTGTTTTTCTTAGCCACTTCCTCTGTCCCCACATTTTGTGTGTGTTGCTTGATTGTTGTTTTCCTTTGAAAATATATTTAAAAGATTTGTTTGGTGTTTGACTTGTGTCTCCTTTTCAAAAGACGGGACGTCTAAATGAAACAAAAACAGTTGCTGAACATGAATCAGGATCCAGTCTATTAATTTGTCCGCCCCCTATGCTCAGATGCATGGCGACAGAAAGATATGGATTTTCTTGGCGAGGTCACAAAACTCGCGGAGATGCTAGTGAAGATGCGCTTTCTGAACTGGACTGGAAAATGGCTCGCTGAGGAACTTCTTTTTTGATTGCATGTTGACGCTTCTTTTCATCGATGAACTTATTAATTGGTTTGGAACTGTTACTTTTACTGAGGGACGCAGTGACCTCTGCTGTTCCAAGTGTGCTTGGAAATTGATTACATAACGATCTATTAAGTAGCAAATTGCTCTTTTTATTACATACAAAGTGCGGACAAAAGGCCTAAAATGATAAAAGAACATACGTGAAAGTGTAGCGCGCACTTGCGCAGAAGAAGGAGCTGCCACTGAACGTGCAAGGCTTGCCAAGTCTCAGGGGAGGGAGCGTGGTTTCCACTCCTGTTGCCACAGCGATTCTGTGGGCCATAATCTGTGGCCCAAGAGGTGATGACACAAATACCACCCTGTTTTCTATCACGGGACACACTGCAGCGCTTCAGAAACTGGGCTTCACTTAGCTCCCAACTCCACGCGTGCGCTCCAGACAGGGAACCGAAGTGATATGCCCGCAGCAAAGCCATGCAGAGCTGAAAGCAGAAGCCAGGAGACCCCAGACTCCAGGGCTGCCCCCTGCTTGAGCTCCTTGCCCCCAAAACCCTCCCAGGGCCGCGACCAGGAGCCCTGGGGCCCAGCAGGCCGCGGCCCTCAGACCACCCAGTCCGGCTTACTAAGCCGATTAACTACGTTTCCCATCCCCTTTTCCTATTGGCTGCAGGTGTTCGCTTGCCTCCTCCTTTTTTTTCATTGGTTGCGTGGCCCCTGCGGGCCAGGTAACGGATGCGGGCTTTTCATTGGTCAGACGCGAGCGGAATCCCTCTTGCGATTGGCTCCAGGTGGGCCGGCGCTTGCTATTGGCCGGCAGGTAGCGTGGGAGGCGCTCTATTGGTTGTTGTGGGCGCTAACCTGCTGGCTCCGCCATGTTTGGAGTAGTGGCGCCGGTGCTGCCACAACCGCGGGGCGCTGACCCGAGCTGAGCTGAGCTGAGGTGGGCGCGGGGCAGCGCGGGGCAGAGGGGCTCGGCCGCCGCTGCCGCCGTCTCAGTCGGCCGGGCCGGGGCGGGGGAGCGGGGCTGCCTCCAACTTCCTCACGGGACTTCGGACAACTTCCAGCGCGGGGCGGGGCGGGGCGGGGCGCGGGGCGGGCCTGCCCGGGAAGGGCCGGGACCCACCTCGGCGGGAGCGCCGCCGCTGCAGCAGGTAGGCGGGCAGGAGCGAGAACAACTGCAGCCCCTCCCTGGATACAGGGACCTCCCCCAAAAAACAAACACCCCCCTGCGGTGCCCCGAAACCTTCCGTGGGCAGAAGGGATAGAATAAACCACGTGGCCCAGACTCTGGTGGGAAACAGCAGCCCCCGTGAGACGCCAAATACACGCCTGTAACTGCCACAGCTCCCAGGGGTAGGAGCCAGCTGGGGGCAACGGGGTCTTCCCCAATCTGGGTGGGGCTGGTCCTGCTGGGGGTGTGAGTGTTGGGGGTTGGACCACTGTGATCTCCCGGGGTCCCTCCCACGCCCCGTGTCTGTCGTTCTGGGAAGTGTCCATCCCTGAGCTGCCCCAGCATGCCTCCGATTTACCTCCCTCTCTTGCTGCAGGTGTAACTAGCCTTGGTTTCTGATACAGCAGTGTTTTTTGTGTGTGCAAGCTGCTTTGGATGTGGAAAAGTGAAATGCTGTTGTGTGATTAAGAAAAGAAAATCTTGGAAAGACTTGTAAATAAGGGGATCCAATCCTTGCTGTTTGTCTCTCAAGAAAAGATTGTTTTTGCAGTGTGTTTTATTTGGGATTAAAGGGCTAGAAGTTTAATTAGGGAACGGTTAAAAAAACAAACAAACCCAAAACACCCTTGTCAGATAGGGCTTTGTTCTGTCCATAAAGTTGCTGGATGAATATTTTAATTGGTGGAAACAGGAATCTTTTGAAGCCTGATCTTTTGGAATCGTCGTGAATAATCGTGTAAAATACAATTTAACTAGCCTGATTAAATTTTACTACCAGTAACTTATTTCCTAGCCATTCCTGTGTGGGACAAAGGGCCCTATGGATGTAAACAGTCCAGCTGCTTTCTCAGGTGTATTGTTCAAAGCAGTGGCTCCCAATTTTTTTTTTTTTTTTTTTTTTTTTTTACTGCGACCTTAAATCCAGGTTGTGACCCCCGCTCTCACCACCAACTCACTTGTGCCTGACGACGCCAGTAGAGCCCAGGCCGGGTCAAGATTGTGGGGGGCAGTGGCAGTGAGAGCTGCACAGGCCATGTGCCGAGAGAGCCCTGCAGACAGGAGGGGCTGAGCAAGGCATGGACCCTCTATGACCCTGGTTTACGTCATGCCCTGCGGTTGGGAGCCACTGGTTTAAAGTGACTGGGGTTTCCAGGATTTGGCTCTGCACATGTAAATTTATGTTGTATTTTAACAATTCTCTGTGTGTGTATGTGTATTTATATGCTGCTTTTCTTTTCTGGGTGCAGATGGCCAGGCTATCAGCTGGAAATTATACCCGCTCATTAGAATTCAGTGCAAAATCAGTCGTCTCTTTTGAATGATTTGGAAGATTCTTCCATACGCTGGCAAAATATTTTTATTTAAACTACTATCAGTATCATGCCTAGCAGAATGGGATCAAAAATGAATCTGAACAGAGACTTCATCAGAGTAAAAACACATTATAATGGGTAAGTTGAACAGTTTTTCAGCACTACATCGCATGTGGTTTCAGTTTGCACTAATAGAAGGCACCGTAGTCTTACTTGGTTATAGAGTTGTAGAAATCTATGGTACTACTACAGGTAACAAATCATTCCAGGTACAAAGTTTGTAGACTTTCTTGGGTGTTAAAATAAACTTAAATCAATTGCTACTTTTGTTTATGGTGGAGTTCTACTTCCATTTAGTCATCTAAATGGCAGTTTTCCAGCTACATAAATAATGTTTTTCATGTGCAGTTCATAATTGTGCTTTCTTTTACACTGAGTGTGTGTAGTTCTAGACTGAGTTGCAGTAGGTTATACTGGCCAGATGTGCTTTTTCTAGGACTTATGAATTATATCACCATGTTTTAGCCCTCATAGCTGAGTGGTAGGGGCATTTACTCCAGCTTCTTGAGACTCATGTTTTAGACCCCATTTGCCCAGAGAAGGTTTGATCCTCCACCTTTCTTACTGCCCAGTTATGCTGCTGTAACCACTATGCCACTAAGCTCTTTAATGTGCCTTTAAAAGCTGAGCCACTGCCCCTTGCTTTTAATAGTCATGAAGTAAAATGGATGGAGAGCAGTTTTATGTTGTGGGGAGGTTTCTGTCCCATCGGGAGCAAGGTGCTTCCTTCCTTATGTCAGTAATCTGAAAGCTGAAATGCACACAAGTTTGTTTTCTTCCTCCTGGTCTCTCTCACATCCCTGTTGGCTGCCCAGAGGGCAGTTTCAGAGGCATTCTAGAGAAGGCACTTGGTATTATGTGCCCTTAATTGTCCAGGCACTATGCTGGGAAGTTGGAGAGATGCAGATTCAAACCCTAGAGCTGAAACGCAAAAGGTCCACTCTCCTCTTCCTTGCTTTTTCTGGGATTTATTCTCATGTAAGCATGTGTACCCAGGAAGCATGTAGCCTACTGTGCATGTTCATTCTGCTTGTGTATCTATACTGCAGGGAAAATATACACATTTTTCAATTTTAAGTGGCAAAACTGTTACCCACGTGACTGGAAAACTATCATTTAGATGCACCAGGGGAAGTGAAATGCTGTCCCTGGTCTCTAAAAACTAGAGAGAGAGAAGTTTCTGGTTTGTTCTTTTTTACTTGCTGCTGCTTGGGTTTGTTTCAAAACTGATTCAGAATGATGTGCGTTTAGGAACAGATGTACTATATCTAGGTGTATTTGCTGATCCAGTTCAACCCTTTATGAGAATGTAGTCTGAACTTGGGTGCATCTTTGGGGCAGATTGTCTCAGTGTTTGCACAACACCCACAAAAGGGCAACAATTCTAACCAATGCTTTGGGGGCATCCTAGCTGTGGTTATATATGCAAACTTTGAGGTGTTATTTTTGTGGTTAAATATGTAAACCAAGCAATCGGCAGATTTGATATTCTTATTTAGGTATTGGGGGAAAAACTGGTATGTAATGTCTTTCAGAATTGCTTATGTTTTTGAGGGAAATGAGAGAGTCTGAATTTTAACACCAATTGTCAGTAATTTGGGATAAATCTAAGTACAGATCTATAATGCTTTCCTTAAAGCTTATCTTAAATGTTTGTTTAAAAATCTAATTACTTTCTAATCTGGCCTCGGAGATTGGCTACGGCTAGAAATGTGACAGGACGGTAGAGTGAACCAGTGTGACAGAATACTCTGTTAGATAATTTGCTTGTTCATATTCAGGTCATACGGACCCCAAGATTTGGGATTAGGAATGAATTTCCTCTGAGATCAGTGTCAGGGTTTTTTGTGGTCATTTTTGCATTATATAGCATGGTATATAGTTTGTGGCAAGATCATTTGGCTGTATTTCATCTAATCAGTTCATTGCAATCACAGGAAACCCATGCATGTCTCTTCTGTTCACTAGCAGTGGCACACATTTTAATTTTTTGAGAACTGAATTATTAGGCTTAACTGAAGTATCTCCTCTTGAGGGAGTGCTTGGGTGAATGTCATGGCTATGCTACATAGTAGGTTAGACTAAGCATAACAAGAAGAGTTTCTACAAGTTTGTCAGCAACAAGAGGAAGATCAGGGAAACTATTGGTCCTTTACTAAATGAGAGAGACAACCTAGTGGCATGATGTGGAAAAGGCTGAAGTTGGCTCCAAGACTATTGTACCTGGCACCACAGTTTGGGGAGGAGGTGAACAGTTGAGAGGGGCAAAGGGACAGATTGGGGACTTTAGAAAAGTTGGAGGTGTACAGGCCCATAGGGCTGGACAGGATGTGTGCAAGGGTGCTAAAGGAGTTGGCTGATGAGATTTGCAGAGCCTTGGCTGTCACTTTTTGAAAACTCATTGTCCAGGACCTCTTTCAATCACTATTGTGAAGGGCAAATATCCTGGCCATCTTTAAAAAAGGGAAGGAGTATCTGGGGAACTACTGACCAGTCGGCCTCATTTCAGTCCCTGGAAAAATCATGGAGCAGGTCCTCAAGGAGTCCATTTCGAAGCACTTGCAAAGTGTGATTTAGGAACCGTCAGCATGGTTTCACCAAGGTCAAGTCATGCCTGAGCAACCTGATTGTTTTCTCTGATAGGATGACTTGTGGATGTGGAAAGAGCAGTGGATATGATATATACTCTGACTTTAGCAAGACTTTTGATACAATCTCCCACGGTATTCTTGCAAGCAACCTAAGGAAGTATGGATTGGATGAATGGTCAGCAAGAATGGTAGAAAACCGGCTAGATCATCCGGCTCAAAGGATAGTAGTCAATAGCTTGATGTCTAGCTGGTAGCTTATCTCAAGAAGAGTGCCCAGGCAGTTGGTCTGGGGCAGATTTTGTTCAATGTCTTCACTAACTATCTGGAAGATGGGATGGAGTGTGCCCTTAGCAAGTTTCAGGAGACACCAACTTGGGGGGAGTAGTTGATAAACTGAGGGTAGGGCTAGGATTCAGAGACCTCAACAAGTTGGAGGATTGAACCGAAAGTAATCTCATGAGGTTCAATAAGGAAAAGTGGAAAGTCCTGCACTTACAACAGAACAATTCCATGCAGGGGTACAGGATGGCTAAGCAGCAACTCTTCAGAAAAGGACCTGGGGGTTACAGTGAACACTAAGCTGAATATGAGCCAACAGTGTGCCCTTGTTGCCAAGAAGGCTAATGGCCTACTGGGCTGTTTTAGTAGAAGCATTGCCAGCAGACTGCAGGAAGTGATTTTCCCCTTCTATTCAGCACTGGTGAGGCCACATCTGGAGTCCTGTGTCCAGTTTTGCTGTGCCCCCGCTTTCCCCTCCCCCCAACTACAGAGAGGATGTGGACAAATTGGTGAGATTCTAGAGGAGGGCAATGAAAATGGTCAAGGTGACTGGAGCACATGCCTTCTGAGGAGAGGGTGAGGGAAATGGCTTTTAGTTTGGAGGAGGGAAGACTGAGTGGGGATTTAATAGCAGCCTTCAGCTACCTGAAGGGGGTTCCAGAGAGAATGTAGCTAGACTCTTCTCATTTGAGACCATTGCTTCTCATTCTGTCAGCTGCCCCAAGTTGCAGCAAGGGAAGTTTAGGTTAGATACAGGTTTCCCTTGCTTTATGCTGTACATGCATTCCTGGAAATCAGTGAATAACTGGAATTCTCATAAAGAGAACCCACTTTATAATGTAACAAATAAGGATACATTCTAAGACCTCAGCTGTACTGACCTCCAGGCCCGTTTCTACCACTTTTACAAGACAATTTTTGTACTTGCCAGCAGCTGACATGACGGTGCCCTGGGCTCATATGCACTAATGGGGATGGCAACTACAGAAACGTGTTGCAGACAATGAACAAGGAGCACAGATCCGCACAGGAGATTGTATTTTGGTGTACGTCACACCCACAATGCACCACACAAAGCAGCTGACTGAGCTTCCACCACACTGATTGCATAAAAGTGAATTTACCTTGCATATAATTAATTTTGATATGAAAAAGTGTCATTGCATAAGAGCGAATTTACACATACAGAACCTGCATAAAGTGGGGGCAACCTGTATTGGGAAAAGGTTTCTCTTTAAGATCCAGCTAGATAGAGCCCTGGCTGGGATGTTATAGTTGGGGATGGTCCTGTTTTGAGCAGGAGGTTGGGTTGGATAAACTCCCGATGTCCCTTCCAACCCTAATTTTCTGTGATTCTATGATACGATTCTAAGTGACATAAGGGTCCCCTCTAGAATTTTTGTAAAACAGTACTTCTGTAGCTTGTGGGAAATACTGAAACATTGCATAGTTGTTAACATATTTCTATTAGTTCCAGAAAAAAACATGAATATTGAGTTTAACAGTAATTGACAATGACTCTTTAGTAGAGATGCACCAGTACATGGGTCCATATTGTATTGGCACCAATGAAAGGAAAATTGACGTTATCAGCAGTCCGCTTTTTTGCCTGATGTGGCCGATTTAATGTTACTGATAAATGCCATGCGTGCGTGTCCAGCCACAGCATGCATGCAGCCAGGCATGCAATTCAAAAGCTTGGTGAACAGCATCTGCTTGTTAAATCTGTTGGGACCAGGAAAGGAGTGTGGGGGTGCAGGTTGAGACCCCGCGGTGAGGGAGTGGAACTTGGAGAGGCACTGCCCCACCCATTTGGAGTGCAGGACAGAACTGTGGCTCATCCAGGGGGTACAGGAAGTGGGGGATGGCTCCTGCTGCTCCATGTACCCCTAGGGCAGGTGCACAGGGGGGCACGTGCTCCCCAGATCTGTGCATGGGGCAAAGGTGGGCTCCTCACTGTGGACTGGAGCCAGGGATAGCACTGGGCTCTTCTTGGTGGGGGGTGGGTCAGGGCTGCGCTTGGGGCAGATGGCGATGGTGCTGGGAGAGGGGGCTATGGTGGGGGCGGGGGGGAAGAGGCTACACTAGAGGTTCCTAACCATCAGGCCATGGCCTGGTACTGAGCTGCAAAGGGTTGGCTGCTGTGTCATGGCACGATCCCCCCACTTGGACCCCCATCTGTCTGCCTGGGCAAGAGGCTTCTGGTGCCAGCAGTGACATACAGGGTTAAAGCTGAGGGGCTGGGCAGCCCTGGGAGGGAGGCAGCCGACTCCATGTGCCCTGTCCTGCTCTCATGCTAGTCCATGGGTTGTGAACCACTGGGCTGCAGTCATCCCAAAACTTGCCATAGGCCTCACTTCTTTCCCCCCCTGCCCAATCCCTTGAGTCCTCAACAGACTTGCCATCCAGACGCTGCTCTCCAAGCTGCTGGGCTTGCCTACTGGCAGTTGGATTGGTATTGACCAATATGGCTTGTTAATAATCAACCAGCAGTATTGACTCAAAATCTTTATTGATGCACCCCTACTTAGGTGAATTTTTAAATGATAGAGTAACTATACACATAAAACTAGGAGTGCACTGATTTAAAGATTTTCTTGGCTGCTATTGATAGCTGATGATTAACCAAATGTATCAGCTAATGCTGATCTGTTTAGTAGAAGTGCATAGCATTTTAAAATACTAACATAAATCCAAAACAAACAAAAAATGGTTTATAACGCGCACACAGTTGCTTCCTGACTGCTCTGGCCCTCAATGAGGAAGATGGTGACCACCTTTGTTCCCATGCACCTCATCTCTGTGCCCACAGCTCCTTCCCTGCTACTTTTGTACCCTGCACTGCCATCCTGCGTGGATGGGGTGGACCCTTGCACTGACACTGGTGCTTATAGTTACCCAGATCATCCTTTAAATTACAGGCAGTAAAAGAAGTGGATGGATCAAGCACTTGCTTCACCTCATTTTCATGCTGATGTTCTTAACAGAGTTAAGTTAATATTAAAAATTAAAAGATTAAATTTAATTTAACTTGCAACCAGCATGGCTTCATAGTGGGTAGATCCTGGCTGACTAGCCTTGTTTCTTTTTACAACCAGGTCACAAAATGCATAGATGCAGGAGTTGAGGTAGATGTCATCTACTTGGACTTTAAGAAGACCTTTGATACAGTGTTGCATTCTCATTCTTATAAATAAATTAAGTTGGAAAAATGTAGGCAGTGGAGTTCCCCAAGGTTCAGTCATTGGACTAGTGCTGTTCAATATCTTAATCAGTGACTTGGATGAGGGCGTAGAAGGCATTCTGTCCAGATTTGCGGACGACACCAAATTATGGGGCAAAGTGAACGCATGAGGGCAGGGATTGGATTCAGGTGGATTTGGATAGATAGAGAAAATGGGCAAAACAGAATAGGATACAATTTAACAAAGGTAAGTGTAAAGTGCTGTATCTAGGGAGAAGGAATCGCCAACACCTACAGACTGGTAGGTGACTTTCTAAGCAGCCAGCAGCAGAAAGGGATCTCTGAGTCACAGTTGACTCCAAAATGAACATGAGTCTTCAGTGTAATGAAGTAATAAGTAAAGCCAACGTCACTTTGATGCATTAGAAGGTGCATCATGAACAGGTCTCGGGATGTGATATTTCCCCTCTATATAGCATTGGTAAGGCCGTAGCTGGAGTACTGTGTCCAGTTCTGGGCACTTCATTTCAAGAGGGATGTAGATAACTTTGTGAGGGTCCAGAGGAGGGCTACTAGTATGGTTAAGGGTCTGCAGGTAAGATCTGACAAGGAGAGACTGAGGGGCCTGAATCTCTTCAGCTCCAGCAAAACAAGGCAGAGAGGGGATCTTGTGGCTATCTACAAACCCATTTGGGTGGGGTGGGGGAGCAGTGAGGAATAGGAGATGCTCTGTTTACCAGAGCGCCCCTTGGGGTTAATAGGAGCAACAGCCACAAACTGGTGGAGAACAGATTTAGATTAGATGTTAGGAAAAATTTCTTTATGGTGAGTGTTGCCAAAATCTGGAATGGGCTTTTAAGGTAAGGGGAGAGCACCACCTCCCTTAGAAGTCTTTAAGAGGAGACTAGACAGGCACCTAGTTGGGGTCATCTAACCCCAGTGCTCTTTCCTGTCCAGGGCAGGAGGTTGGACTTGATGATTTATCTTCAAGAAGGGGAGGAAGGAGGACTTGAGTAATTATAGGTCAGTTAGCCTCACCTCTATTCTCAGAAAGACCTTAGAAAAAAAATCATAAAGGATTACATTTGCAGGGGGCCAGTGAGTAACACAACACAATGGTAAGGGGCAACCAGTGTGGGTTTATAGCAGGCAGATTCTGCCTGACAAACCTGGTCTCTCTTTATGACCAGGTCACAAAGTGCTTAGATGCAGGGGAGGAAGTAGATATTTACCTGGAATTTAAAAAGGCTTTTGACACAGTGTCGCACCCAATTCTTATGAGCAAACTGAGTAGCTGTGAGGTAGTTTTTTTTCATAGTATGGTGGGTGAAAAACTGGCTTATGGGACACACCCAGAGAGTGATGGTGGCTGGGTTGGTTTCTCCCTGGAGGGATGTGGGCAGTGGTGTCCCCCAAGGCTCTGTCCGTGGACCAGTGCTGCTTAATATCTTCATCAGCGATTTGGATGAAGATGTTGAAAATACCTTGCCCATAGTCACAGATGACACTAAACTATGGGGCATAGTAAACACACTGGAGGGCAGGGGGCGGATTCAGGCAGATTTGGACAGACTGGGGAAATGGGCAGATCAGAACAGGATGCAGTTCAACAAGGATAAATGCAAGGTGTTGCACCTGGGAAGAGAGAATCTCCAACACACCGATAGACTGGGGGGGTACCATTCTGAGCACCACAACAGTGGAAAGAGATCTCAGTTGTGGCTGACGCAAAAATGAACTCATGAGTCGCCAGTATGATGAGGTAATGAGCAAGGTTAACCACACTCTTTTTTTGCATCAGCAGGAGTATCATGAGCAGGTCTAGGGAAGTGATAATTCCCCTCTGTGGTGTTGGTGAGGCCACAGATGGAGTACTGCATCCAGTTTTGGGCGCGGCACTTCAAGAGGGACGTGGATAACCTTGAGAAGGTTCAGAGGAGGGCTACTCATATGGTTGAGGGCCTGCAGGTAAGACCCTATGAAGGCAGACTGAGGGGTCTGAATCTCTTTAGCCTCTGTAAGAGAAGATTGAGAGGCAATCTTGTGACTACCTACAAACTCATTGGGGGGGCCAGCAGGGATTAGGGGACACTGTTTACCAGGGTGCCCCTTGGGGTTACCAGAAAATATGGCCACAAACTGAAGGAGAACAGATTTAGATTGGACATAAGGAAGAAATAGTTTATGGTAAGGGTTGCCATACAATGGAATGGGCTTCCAAGGGAGGTGGTGCTTTCCCGTACCCTGGAGATACTCAGGAGGTGATTAGACTGGCATCTGGCTGGAGTTACCTAACCCCACTGCTCTTTCCTGCTTGGAGCAGGGGGTTGGACCCAATGATCTACCAGATCCCTTCTGACTTTAGAAATCTATGAAATCTACTGAGGTCCCTTCTGACCTTAAAAATCTATGAAATTTTGCTGTTGGGTATTTCTTGCATTAGTGCTGTTAGAATTTCTTTCCAGATTTCAACAGCATCTGCAGTACGGCAACAGTCTTTCCATAGTTTGTCCAAGGCTATGGAAATAGGTTTTAGTGTATTCAGCATATCTTGTACATTTCTTTTTAGTCAGATGTTGATTATCTAGTTGTGATGCTGCTATCATTTTTGTCACCGTTTTCTTCTCAGCTGACCATTGTACTGAGCCAATTCTTAACAAAGCAGTTGGTCACTGAATTGCATTGCATGTCTTAGAGGAGAATTAGCTTGGATCCCCCCCAGCTGTTTTCAGTGAAGTATTGTGTAATTTCAGCAGCACTTTCCTTTATTCATGGAGGATTTAAAGATGGGGTAGTGCTCATTTGGCACTCATGGGATAGTGCACATATGTCAGTTTTGCTTCATTGTCTAAATTTCTTCTCATCTTTGTTACATTTGCAAGATTCTGTAACAAGGCTACATACAAGACACTTGAATTTTTGCTTACTTTATTATAGGTTTTACTGCTACTTCCTTTAAATATTCTGGAATATGGACATTTCCTGATGTATCAGTGTTTTTCTGAGAGAAACACTCCAGTCTTCTCTTGTCATACAAGCACGTATTACTGAGTGGTTGTTTATGTTACACCATCCATCGAGACTTGGTGCTTTTCCCTTCAACTTTTTGCTTTCTGTTACACTATGAGAAGGAAATGGATCTAGAAGCCTTCCAGCAGTATCTGTTCTTTGTGGACTGTAACCTGTTTGTAAAGATTGAAACATGTTTGTGAAATGTTGCTTTTCAACGAGAAGAAAAAGAACTGGTTGCATAAATGAATGGTGCAGTCTTTTCATCTGTTTTGCTGGACTTTGCTGATCCTGTATATTACCTCATCCATAGCTTTACTTAATTTAATGAAGAAGGTCTCTCTTTAGATACCGGCTCACTGTCTTGAGATATGTTTAGTTGCAGTGGAACCAGTAGATGATTCTAAAGTTGCAGGCATTGCAGGTAACAAATGTTCATAATTTCTTATCTAAACTGGACCCCGAACAAAATTGTTAAAGTCACTCTCACTGAATATTACTCAGCCTATTACTTAAATAGAGACAGATTGTAAATGAAAGATCCCTTCTGCGCAAGATGTCTTTTAAGCCATGTTTAAATTATATAATTTTTTTCCAAACCTAGTTCTTTAGGTAAAATATTCAAAATCATAAAGGTTATATTTTTGTATTTAAACACTTTTTCAGTATAAAACAGTTTGGAAAAAAACTTTTTTTTTAATTTTATTCTGAACAGGGTATTTTTACTTTGGGCTTGTATATTTGCTTACAATGAGCAGGGTCCAGTTTAGACTTTAGAAAATATGAACATCCATCATCTCCCATGTCATGATGGTATCTACTGGATTGAAAGGCCAGGTTCTGACAGTGTAATGACTTTGCTGATCCTCTGCATCCAGTAGTATAGGCCTTGCATTCCTTACAGGGTCAAGTCTTCAATACAGAGATTGGCAACCCCCAGCATGCGTGCCGAGCATGGCATGCGAGGCCATTTTGGTTGGCTTGCCACCACCAGCCCTAGCTCTCGGTAGCTGCTGCCGGCCACGGAGCCGAGGCTGTTCTGAGCAGGCAGCTGGGAGGCTGCAATCCGTGCTTCAAGGAGCCCAGGCTCTGTGGTTGGCAGCAGCTATCTAGAACTGGGGCTGGCTGCAGCTGGGAGGCTGCAAACAGCTGCTCTGGCATCAGCTCCATCCCAGCGGGTGCATGCATGCCTCAGAGTAGACAGTGGGGTGGGGGACTGAGGCAGAGCAACCCTGTCCTCTCCCCCCACTGCCAGTACAGAAGTGATGACGGCTCTAGAGCCCAGTGGAGCTGTTTGTAGCCAGCCTGGGCTCTGGGCAGCTGCAACAGGCAGCAGGCAGGCTGCAAACAGCTGCTCTGGCCTCCACCTCCCCAGCATCAGCTCCATGCTGGTGGTGACTGCACACATAGAGGGGATAGGGCCTGAGGCAGCACAGCCTTCTTGCTTTCTGCTTTGAGATGTGCACACAATTGCCACCAGTATGGAGCTGATGCCAGGTTGGCTACAAACAGCTGCGCTGGGCTCATCAGCTCTGCCAGCAGCAGGGAAGAGGATGGGATTGTGCTGTCTCAGGCCCCTCCCCCTATAGTCCATTCCAAGGCGCGCGTGCACCTGCTGGTACAGAGCTGATGCCAGAGCAGTTGTTTGCAGCCTCCTGGCTGCAGCCAGCCCTGCCTCTGGGTAGCTGCTGCCCACTATGAAGCTCAAGCTGTTTGCAGCAGGGCTTGCAGCTGAGTCTGCCTGACTCCCACCTGCCCAGCCCTAGCCCAGCCTTCTTCACCCCCTCCAATCGAATGAGGCTGGCACTGCCCCTTGACAGAAGCACTGTGCCTTTATGGGCTTAGCTTTGCGGGATGAGTGGTTGGGCTGATAGGTCTCAGCCCAGAGCCTGCCCCAGTCTGCGCTGCAGCCTGGGGCCTGGCTCCCCAAGGAACCACAGGGGCTCTGGCAGGCCCAGAGCACTGTTAGGTTGGACTTTGTCCAGTGGCCCAGCAGCTTGGCTCTGCACTCGCATGTCTGGTTCTGTGTTAGTGGGTGCACACATGTCTGGTTTTGGATGCCTGTGTCTGGTTCTCTTTGCTTTCCTTTTTTTCTCTTTCTCTTTTTTTTTTTTTCTCTCCTTCCCTCTTTTTCCCTTTCCTCTTTTTCTTTTTCTCTCTCTCTCTCTCTCTCTCATTAACAAAAAAAAATACACAACAACAACAAAGGCAACATTTACGATTATTAAATATGCTAATATGCAGTGCATCCTGCCTTTTACCTCTGCATGCGTGCCCCCCCTACCCCCCCCAATTTTGTTTTTCTGACATGCTGGCACTCCAGCACCTTTCAAGGTAGACGTGTTTTTTTTCAGCACTCCGGCCAAAAAATATTGCCTACCCCTGCCTTAATACATGAAACAGTGTGCCATATTTTTTTTAAAGTTTGATCTCAAAAATAAGAGATTTCCCTCTTCAATTAGTTTCTAATTCCAGAGTTTTTAGTAGAGGCTCATTGACTTCTGATGTATTTTTATTTAAATAATGTTTGTGAAAAAAATAAAAGGGCAAAACACTTTGTGATACAGTAAAAGCTGTTAACTGGCATCACCCAGGAATGGGAGATACCGGTTAATCAAATGTGCACCGTCTGGTGTACCCCTCAGCATCAGTGTGCCAGGGGACAGGGAGGGAGGACCTGCACAGGCTGCTTTGCCCTGGGCTGTGGGCCGAAGAAGTGGTAAAAAAAACTCTGCTTACAGCGGTGAAACCTAGAATTGGTACTTCTGGTTTTGCTTTTGCCACGTCCCTTGGATGCTGGTTAATAAGGTGCTGGTTAACACAGCTTTTGCTAGATATTATTATTGGTGTTTTATTGTATTACTCTTGCTGGGTAACTTGTGAAATTTGATTAATCAGCAGCGATTAGTCCTGGTTAGCATGGTGTGTTTATAACGCTTACCTCACAGCATTATTTGAGAGACGTAATAAGTGATTATAAACTGTCTGGAAACCCTTGGATGGAAGGCTTAGAGGATAACAGTGAATAGTTTCAGATCAGTAGGGATTTTTATTCTAAACTTAAGTAAATATCAGTATGGGCTTCCTATTAAAAGGGTACCTCAGTTTTGGCCTAGCAAAATTGATCAGCTGCTCTATATGTTCAATGTGAGTGGAAATGCAGGCTGCTTTGAAACTGTCTTCAAATGTAATTTATCCATACTATGCAGAATGAATAAGTGACTACAGTTTCATGAACTACTCAGTTTGCAAAGTTCCTGAGGGGATGTAGAAGTAAAAACTGCACGAGAGCTACCTTGGTTGTAGAAAGGAACTTAACAGTGAACACACACAGAAATTAACATGAAGTGTTTGAGACCACTTGCTGGCAAAGACAGGACGGTCTGAAGAGGAGGAGGTAGTAATCTGTAAGAAATGCCTGTTAAGAAATGAATCAAAACTTTTAAGTATTTAGTAATTATGATAATATGTGCTGTATTGCTAGAATTCGCTGGCAAGAATATGAATATCAGGAAGGTATTTAGCAGAAGCAACTGCAAAACTTTGTTCCTGCAACAATCTTTTCAGTAATTTTCATGTTATGCAGATAGTATTTTGTAGGTGAAGGTGGAATTTTCTTTTAACTTATTTATTTTTATTGTAGTACTGACACTTTCTAATGATCATACTGAATTGTTTAGTGTTATTCTCAGTTGGAAAGGAGCAAAATACCTGTCAACTTGCAAAGTAGGGGCCCCAGAATTAATGATTTTTGTTTTGGTTTTGTTGATCAAACACAAAGGTCTGTATAAGCAGCAATTTATCTATTCTTGGTGCTAAACGTAGTATAATGAGTGCTTCAGTGTCTGCGTTGGATTCTTGCTCCTGCATAAACAGATGTGACAAACAGCAGTAAAGCACTGATGTCAAACAGTAGAAGTAGTGTCAAGAATTATTTACTAGCTACCTGAATAATTTAAAGTGTTAGTTGATAGAACAGATGCACCTTTCTGAAATTATGATTAAACAAATAGCCTGTTAGTACAAGACAAGGAAGCTGTAAGAAGCATGAATGTTCTAGTCCGTTTCCATGGAGCCATGGAAGCTTTGGTATTTCTTGGGTGTGACGAGTTCCTAGTGTAGCGTAAATGACTACACTGAAGTACAGGGCAGACTTGTGCAGTATTTCTCATGTGACTTCTTAAAATATTTTGCCTGTCTGGATTACATATAATCTTTAGTATGTGGCCTGCACTGCCCCTGTGGTTCTCTGCATGGGTCTGAGTCTCACCTGCTCCTGCCCAGGACAGCCTGTGCTGTACTGGCACCTGCTGGCCCCAGCTTTGGCCAGCATGTAAAGCTTCTCAGCAGGGCTGTTCCTGGTGCATCTGCAGCAATCTGTGTGCTGCTTAGCTCCCTTCCTACTCCTCCTTCTGCCCCTGCTGCACCACTCTGGGCAGGGGGGAAGCTGCAGCCAGGTGACCCCTGTCCTGGTATGCGGGGCTCCAGCTCCCAGCAACCTTCCACCTACTCTGCCCTCCCAGCAGGGTGAGCAGCCTCCTGCAGGTGGCTGAGTGTATGGAAGGCAGCTGGGAGGTGGAGCCCCATGCACTGGGCAGGAGCCATCCAGCTGCAGCTTCCCTCCTGACCTAGACTGGCACAGCAGACATGGGAGCAGGAGGAAGAGAGGGGGCTGCCAGAGGTGAGGGCTGCAGCTGTACTGGGAGCAGCCCTGCTGGGAAGCTGTGCATGTTGACTGGGGCCAGCAGGTGTGGATAAGAGCAGGGTGCAGGCTGCCCTGGGTAGGAGAAGGCAGGACTTGACCTTGGGTGGGAGTGGGCGAGGCTTGACCCCATGCGGAGCACTGTGTGGTACTCGTAGACTGGATCCAATCAGCTGGGAGGCTAGATCAGATCTGCTGGCTATATTTTGCCCACCCCTAGGCTAGGCCCTGATTACGCTAACATAGTTGTTGGCAATAAATGTGGGGTCAAAAATGTGTGTAATCAAGATGCTAATTATTTTTGGGGAAAAAATCTGTACACATTTTCATCAGAAATATGTGCCACTGGGCCAGGTTAACACAATTGAAATGTACTAGTCTTTGATTAATTTGTACTGAGGCACAGTAGTCCACATCCCACCTCCAGAAAATGTTCGGTTTCTAATGCTTGATTCTGCTGCAGTACATGCATCAAGTTTTTGGTGAACTTCAGTGGGAAATCTGCAGCCTAAACCTGGGTTGCGTTTTGCACTTAAGATACTTTTACAGTTAAGTAAATCATGGTAAGATAACTAACGTAAATAGACACATTATATATGTTAGCAGTTTGTAGTCCTGTTTAAACAAGAGGTGTTAGTAACAGCTGAAGCTATATGTGTGGGAGAAATTCTGGATCCAAAATTTTCTTCAGTTTTGATTGTTCAGAATATTAGTATTAAGTAACGTTAATGGATTAGATTAAATTTTATTCTGGATCCTTAATTTGTATCTTCTTTAGAATGTTAATTTTGATGGGAACTCTAAGGGAAAAAAAGGGTACATTCAGTGTCTCCTTCTACTAGAAAAATATCAGGGTTTTTGATTATTCTGAGGTATAATGTAGAAAATAAATGTGGATTTTTGTTAAATTCGTCAGTCACCATCGAGTTTTTTGATGTTGATTCTGCAACTTTATTCTACCAAAACTGTGCTCTAAGTGCTTGCAGTAACGGTTTAAAATTTTGATTTTACTTTAAATATTTCCTTTGTTGTCCTTCCATTTTTTTTTTCTGTTAGTTTCTTTTCCTCACTAGCAGTTTGTAGTAGTTATTAGTTCTTATTTGCTTGTTTGCAGAGGTTAAGAAAATATTTTGGAGAGAAGACCTGAAATATGCTTATAGTATCTCTCTTTAGGAAGTCTAAAAATCTAATGTAGTTCTGAATAGTTTGACTCCTTTCACAAATTAATTGACTGCTTTCTGCTAGCTTCCACAGGCAGGAAAGGATCAATCTCAAAACATTTTCCTTGAGAACGATATTTCTAAATTATACCCCTTGTACTTCAACATACAGTTTGAAGATATAGTTAGAGTTCAACAAGTCTGTACCCCCTAACAGCTAATAGACTTGTATATAGAAAATGGGGAAAACAAACATTTGGGGGATTAGAAAAAGAAAGCGTTGAGTTTGGCCAGTGTAGGGAAAACCTTCAATTTAGGCCCATAAAACTTAAACTGAACTTCAGAAAAATAATCTAAAGGTGCACAACTCAAACTATTGATGACCACTTACAGCTTGCATTTTCTGATGGAGAAATGTCGGCTAGACTGCATGTGTACCTAGACTAATAGAATTGGCAGTCCTTTGATATTACCCTGGCGAGCCACATGTTGTCCACCCCTGCTGTAATACTTTCCCTTTACAGTGAGTTGAAATGATTTGATCTTGTGCAGCTAGCAAGAATAACAAGTCCTTTAAAGCTTATTCTATTAAGAGCCATAGTGTTTTTCTTAAGACAGTTATTCTTGCTTATATGGACACAACTTTTATCTACTTACTATCATTAGGTGGGGAATGTATCCCCTGTAGAGGTCATTCAGACCAAAACTGTAGCAAGACTCTGAAAGGGTTTGGATATTTATGTGGAAAATTAGAATATCTAGAATTCTTAAATTTTAATGAACACTTTTAAAAGTGTTTATGACTTGAGCCAATCTCTTTTGGAGTTAAGTATGTGAGCTAATGGGGAGACAGATTATCCCACTGTTGTCTGCTGTCAGGCTTTTAATACCTACCTTTTCTGAAGTAATCTAGCATTAGCTGTTGTCACAGGCAGTATACTAGACTACAATGACTATGGATCTGATCTAGTATGGTAATTTGTACATGGCTGTAATTAATAAAATAATGTAAAATATTTAGAAACCATGTATGTTGAGTTCTAGCCCCCTTTCTCCAACCACTGTATGTCTTGTTTTGTGCAAAATCTTGGCTTCATTTATGATGATTTTATGTATAAAGCACAGCTTTAAGGTTGGGACTTAAACCTGCTTGATTTTTCAGTTGCACAAGATGGAAATTAATGTCTCTGTTATGTTACTTAAGATGCTCTCCATTTATGAAGAGAGAATTCCCAGGTTGAAAGATTTTTATTATTTTTTTTTGCTCACTTTTTATTAGTTCTGTTTTCTGATTAAAGATTTGAGATTATTACTTTAATTTCAATATTTGTTTAACATTTTCTTTGTGCAGAAATATAAAAAAAGAAATTCGACAACAATGTGTATCGGTACATGTGTACTTTTTCTTGATATGGTCTCCAGAATGTTAACCCTTTGACTAAACAGTTGCAATGAAAAACCCGTGTTTGTAATATTTTGATTTGAAAGTTGAAATAATAAATGTATGGACTAGGTTAGACAGTTTGTTTTCAAAAGTAATTTATGTACAGTGAACATAGAAAACCTAATTTAATTGAACTGTCTTGAGTTTCTTCTTGTTCTTACTTTTCTTGTTGACTTCAGTATAGTATGTGAATAATTTACTTCTATAGTAGGTATGTAATAATTGAGAAATGCAGTTTTATAATTATCCACTAGAGGGTCTAGAAAACACTCTTCTCCAAGTCCTTCTTGCATCTTTTTTTCCCCTTTGCTGTGCTTATTTTCATGTAATTTTTTTTCCCTCAAAGTAGTAGTTCTTAGCATTTTTATAAAACTCTCACAATTTATTTCAAATCCTCAAATGCCTGCACGGGACTGTCTGTAGTATTTTGACAAATAAGAGCTTTGTGAGACATGATGCAGTTTAATTGTAGAAGAAACTATGATTTCCACGGATTTTTATGTTAAAAATTTAAATTGTAGTATAGAAAATGCAGAATCAGAATAAGGTCATCTATATGATTGAAACTTATGAGTAATAATCCCTAATAAATTATCCATATAACTTCTTTAATTGTGTGGGGGTTGTGAAATGTTGT
Source organism: Caiman crocodilus (assembly GCA_030014935.1). Classification (NCBI taxonomy): domain Eukaryota; kingdom Metazoa; phylum Chordata; order Crocodylia; family Alligatoridae; genus Caiman; species Caiman crocodilus. The sequence goes on along the minus strand of JAGPOW010002149.1, from coordinate 6,762,151 downwards.
AAAAACTGAATAAATTCTAATATGCTTCAGTCTTTATTCCCCCTCCCTAAAGAAGAAATCCCTGTGGCTACTAGGCCTGCGTGAAGCGGCTGCTATTCTCTTTGGATTTGGGCCAATTTGGGGAACAGTGATTTTAATTTGATAGGGTTTTATTTGAATCGCTGTCCCTGATTCAGATTCAGCTGAATTGATTCGGATGCTACCGAATCCAATGCAGACGCTGAAAAACTCAGTATACTATGTTTAGCAGTAAGAATAGACAGACAGTTGCTTTATACAGACCTTTGTGTTTTTGTCTTTGGCTTTTGTTGATCAAAATCAATTATCAGATGAATCGGACAGGCCCATCTCCGCCAACCTGGCTATGGCTGCCCACCTGTCCCAGCTCCTGGCACTTAAACAAACAAATAAGTAAAGGCCTGGCTGAGTGGGTGATGCTGGGTGGGCGGTGGGGGGAGATCCCTGCTGCCTGCTGTGACTCCAGGCCTTTAAGAAAAAAAATAACTGAGAAAACCCTGGACTTGCTGCTTCTGCCGGGGGTGGGTGATCCCCACTGCTCTGTACCATGTGGGGGGTTCTGCACGAGCCCCCTGAGGCCACTGCAGGAGCAGTGAGTCTCGGGGCTTTTCTTGGTTTTTTTTCTTAAAGGGCCAGAGCTGCGGTGGGTGGGGCAGCTGTGGGGGAAGTGTCAGGGGTGGTGGTGGGGGAATGACTTGTGCAGAGTCCTCCCCATGCAGCATGGGGCAGGGCAATGGGGGGCAGCAGGGATTACCCCCTGCCTGGTAGCACCTGGTGAGCACAGGAGCTTTTTTTTTTTTTTTTTTTTTTTTTTTTTTTTTTTTTTTTTTGGGGGGGGGTGGGGGGGGGGGGGGGGGGGGGGGGGGG
>JAGPOW010002149.1:6733590-6761166 GCA_030014935.1 Caiman crocodilus | reverse complement strand
CCGCCACCATGGGTTTAGCCGCTTGATTTTTTTTTTTTTTTTTTTTTTTTTTTTTTTTTTTAACGGGGGGGGTTGGGGGGGGGGGGGCCAACCCATGGGCGGGGGGGGGGGCTACCTGCCTGGGGCTGGGGGGCTGGCAGGGATCCCCCCATAGTTTCCTCCCTTGCCCCTACTGACCAGCTCCGAGTCTGGCTGCAGCTCCCTGCTGCAGCCACTGGGTGCTGCCGGAATCATCAAAGCCCTCCAAATCTTTTCCGAAGATTCGGAGAGCTATGAATTGATTCGGACCTTTTAATTGGTCCCCTGATTTCAATTTGGATTTGGAGAGCTGGCCACCCAATTGGGCCAAATCTCCATCAAATTGAATCGCCACCCAAAACTTTGCATAGCCCTAATGGCTACTTCTAGTAGTAGTAAAATGCCATGTCTCTTTGAACACTGACAGTTTTTGTTGTTGTTTTTAATGAACTGAATGTATTCAGTAAAAATATCAAAAATGTAAGTTCATTGATGTAAAATAAAATACTGTTAAAATAGTGTGAGATGAAAAGATACCTAATTAAGTATCTAACTTTTTTTTTCTGGAACTGACACTTGCTCAAGTAAGCCCGTTGCTTTAAGCAAACAATTGACTTCATTTTTATTCATAAAGACAAATGGAAGCATGCCATAAAAGCAAATAGGATTGCTTTTATAAATAAATGCTGCTTGTTTGAAGGTGGTTTTTGCAAGTTAAGGTTCATAAATGCAGGTATTGGAAGAAGTGGTATCCTATGACTTAATAAGATGCCACATTTTGTAATTTTTAATATGCTACTTCATTTTTTTCCAGGGACATCCTAATAACAAATTTGGATGCAACAATGAACTACAGTGAACTCTGTGATGAAGTGAGGGAGATGTGTAGTTTACAGCAGGAACAGCCAATTACCCTCAAGTGGATTGATGATGAAGGTATTAAAGACACCTAAGTTCTTCTGTTTATCTTTATTTTTTCATATAATGTATGGTATGATTAATGTAAACAAGATGGGAGGCATTGATAACATTTGGATGCCTTAGTTTTCAGATAATCAAGTCATTTTTTTTCATTTTGATTCATAGATATCAGGGGACATAACGCTGTTTCACATAAGAGGGAGCTTTAGATAAATGAGTCTGAAATCATCAAGGTTGCACTGTACTTGAATTTACTTTAATCCTTTTAAATAATGAACTTTTTCAAAGTGTAGTTATCTGAAATTCTGTTAAACTAGATTGATCAGGAAGAGATTTGGTGTGAAGAAGAGTGGCAAAATGATTCCTTTGCTTAACTGGCTATTCTATTTTCTTATTTCATTTTCAATGATGGGAGTAGTAGATGAAGCTACGAATAAAGGAGTCTAAAATTGTGGGTCTAAGAGATGTTTCTTACCACTGTAAGGCAGGGGCTGGCAACCTGTACAGCTTGTGGGCAGGATTTGGTCCACAGCCCAGGACATTGGTGGTAAGTAAGTGGTGGGGCAAGCAGTATCTAGGTCAGCAGCATATTGATGGTAAAGGAAGCAGTGTCCAGGTCAGAGGTGCAGTGGCAGTGGATAGGCTGTATGCAGTGGCCTGCCTTCAGAGCAAGCTGAACTAATTTAGTTGGCTGCTCATAAAGGTTTCCAGCCCCTGCTGTACTTTCTATTAATAAAGCTGACAAAGCCTTGTAGCAGAAAAGGGTTTAATTTTGGTTTTGTGCTTGGAAAAATCAGTTTTCCAGGATTATAAAAACTAAGAGGTTATTCAAGCCATAGTACTGCACTAAAAAAATAGGTATATTTTTGCATCTATGTGGACCCCTAACAGAGTCAGGTGCAGTGTCAGGCCTTGGAGCAAAGAATAAAAGGAAACAGATCTTTGGGCAGGTCTAAATACTTCTGAAGAAAAGAGAGCATATGTTGCTCTTGAGCTTGACAAAAGGTAAACTGGCATGTTCAACTTTTGTACAGAAACTGAAATATTAACCAGTAGGGGTGTGCTAATTTAAAGGTTTTCTTGGCCGATACTGATAACTAATTTATTAACTAGTCATATTGGCTGGTATGGATCCGATAGCCAATTTACAGGAATGCAGCCTGGCAGCTTGGAGAGCAGCATTCTGTTGGCAAGTCGATGGTGCTGAGAAGGGTGGAGGGGCAGATCAAGGCACCCAGAGTGAGAGAGTGAGTTGGGCAAGCTCAGGTGCTGCCCAGCCAGGGCAATCAGCGCAATGTCAGGAGTGGGATGGAGCTGTGGGTGCCTTGTTCTGCGAGTGTGGAGTGTGGGCACCTTTCTGCTGCTGCACATACCCCCAGGGGAGGCATGGGGGGCATGTATCCCCTGGATCTGTATGTGGGGCAAGGCTGGGCTGCCTGCTGCAGGCTCAGGGCCATGAGCAGTGTCAGCCTCTTAGCAGCAGAGGTGCTGGGCCAAGGCTGTGCTCAGAGTGGGCTAAGCTGGATGGGATGGGTGGCAGTGCCACTGGGAGGGGTGGCTACAGTGGACCTCTAGTAACTAGTTCTATGATGTTGAAAAATATTTGTTTAAAAATGTCTTCAGGCATCTGGAAAATCTATTTTTGTCACAGGCTTCCTTTATCTGGAGGGAAGGAGAGATGCTCCAGTAAACTTTCTCCATAGGGAAATTGACTGATTATTGTAAACATGAGGTGGTCCTCCCTCTGGCTAACAAAGCTGATCCACCACCAATGTATTTAGCTCTATATCTAGATTTTGAAGCCCCTAGAATAGATGATCTTTCTCATTTATTTTGCAAGGCAGTTAATTAGGATTAACCAGTAACAATTCAGAATTTCCATGTCTTCTCCAGTGTTTTTATCTCTTTGTGCCATGGTGGCTGCACTTAGTAATTCAGCATGAGGTTGATTTTTCAAATTAATTTTTTCCTCTTGTTATTGCTGATTACAGTTCAATTCATTTCTAGAATAACTTAAAGGAAGGTATAAGACCAAAGAGAAGAGTGATAGAGGCTTGTGAATGCAACAGCAATTACTGATATTGTCCTTGGTTTTATCCGTGTTTATGTGGGTTGCATTTAACTATACTTCCCCAAATTGTTCTTTTGGAACATGATAGAAAAATAATTATTTTTGTTTCAAACACTTACTTGCAAGCAGCGTGGGAGGGGAGAAGTGCTCAATTTTCCCATTGCATGACATTTTTAAAGTTACTGAATTTTTTTTTTTTTCCTGCTTTAAACTGGGAGAAAGGAAACAATGTCAAATTATTGCAAATCAAAAATTGGGAAACTTTGAGTATTTTCTTTTTATTTCAACTTTTTAAACATTTTTACCATGGGTTTTGAAACAAAAAATTGATTTCTAAGTTTTATTCCTGTCAACCTGTCACTAAATCTTTGAACAAGCCAGTTAACATGTCGGTGTCTTAGTTTACCAGCTGATCATAAAATTAGGCTGACTGTACTTCCTGACTAAACGTAAGGCATTTTGACATGCGTGTCTGACACTGAGATGCATGCAGTTGTACAAGCGATGAAATGCACATGAATATGGAGAAAATGGGAGTGGTCTGCTTTTGAGCTAAAACGCATCAAAGGTGTTAGTTCAAAGGCACACCATCTCTGCACTGACGTCCATTTTGCTGCTTGTACAACTGCAAGCGACACAGCATTGTCAGGCATGAACGTGACACATCTCTGGTGCTTTGCAGTGTGAAAAAGCATGTGTATAAATGCCCTAAATGTTTACAGTCTGTTAGGAAAGTAGTTTAAGAGCCACAAGTAAAAGGCATTACTGACTTTGAAGGCTTTGACATTCAATAGACCGAGCCCTGGGGGACTCCACTGTGGCCCCCCCGGTCAAATATGACCCGTCCACCACTACCCTCTGAGTACGGCCCTTCAGCCAATTAGCAATCCATCTGACCATGTAGGCATTGATGCCACAGTCGCCTAGTTTTTTAATGAGGATGGGGTGGGAGACGATGTCAGAGGTCTTGCTGAAGTCCAGAAACACTACATCCATGCCGACACCTGCATCCAATGCTTTTGTGACCTGATCATTAAAGGCAGTCAGGTTGGTCTGAAATGACCTGCCCCTAATGAAACTGAGCTGGTTGCCCCTGAGCATCATCCCCGATGCTGGCCCATCACAGATGTGCTCCTTGATGATCTTCTCAAAGAGTTTCCCCTGGATTGAGGTAAGACTGTTGGGCCTATAGTTGACTGGGTCCTCCCTTTCTTAAAGATGGGAACTGTATTGAGGATGTGTAAGGGCTGCTCGCTGTAGCCTTAGGGTTCACCTTGCTGCCTTTTTGCCCTGGGAGCCCTGTGCTGGCTGCATTCCCTGTGCCTGCCCAGCAGCAGTGGGGGTGGTGAGTTGTGCCTCCCGCTGCTGGGCAGGCAGGGGATGCATGGCTGGCATGGGGCTCCTGGAGCAAAGGCAGCAGAATGGAAAGCCCCAAGCCCACAGTGGGCACACTGCATCCACTCTCACCTTGCTTTGGCTCTGGTCCAGTTACGTGTACCTACACTTTTAAAAATGGTGGCAGTGGCACTTGTACTAAAGCTTATTCAATGAGCTTTATTTCAGTCACCTTCACTGCCATTTTTAAGTGCCAGGATGCTTATCTCCTGAACGAGCCACCTGCTGCTCTGTCCAACTTCACACCATGGCCCTGGGTCCCATTCACAGTCTTGGCTGGACAGTGCCCCCAGCCCTGCCCCACTCCCTGTCTTACTGTGGAGACCTTAATATACCCCACCTCCCTTCCCTCCCACATGCATCTTCCTTTCCACAGACTTACCAGGAAGGAGCTGCTCTTCATGCTGCCTGGATGCATTCCTGTAAATCAGTTGGTTACTGGATTGGTATCGGCTCATATGGCTGGTTAATAATCGGCTATTGGTATCGGCCAAGAAAATCTTTATTTTAGTGCGCCTCTACATAGCATAGTACCTTTTAAAGACTCACTTTTTTAAATGTTCATGTGTGATGATGTGACTCATGATGTTTGCGTGGGAAGTAAACAAGGTGCATTTTTTGTGAACAGGATTTGTTTTTCTCGGTTCAACTGCTCTTTTAAAGGAAGGTTCCCAAGAAGGGGATACCCAGAATTAACCTGGGGGTGGGGGAGATCTGTAGTAGCTTCTCTCTTCAGCACAGTGGTTCCCAAACTCTGACAGATTGCATACCACAATTTAAAACAATAGTCTAAAGTACCACCAGCAAATTCCTGGTACACCTAGGTAACAGTCTATGTATTACAAGAACATCAAAACCTTTAGTAATTGTAATACATTGATTTTTTTTTTTTTTTTTATTAGTTATGGTAGCCATATAAAGCAGTTAATTTAAAAAATTAATTGTGATTAGTTACGCAATTAAAAAAATTGGTCTCAATTAACTGATTTTAATCACACAGATAAATTCAAAGTTATGCACAGAAAAATTCAGAATTATTTAGGTACTTTATGGGATGGGAGGGGGTGGCTGTGGGTATGTGTGTAGAGTTTGGAGCCTGGGGTGGGAGGATCCTTGCATACCCTGGCAAAATGTGGGGTACTGTGTGGGTCAGGAGTGAGGAGGAGCAGCAGCAGGGTTGGGGAGAGGGGAGCTGTAGTTTGGGAGTGGCAGACAGACATGCACACGTGCATACCCTCACAACACCTCACCTGTTGGGTGCTGCTCCACACATGATGCTGTTCCTGGCTATATGCAACAGGCTGTGGCTGGGCTCTGTGCGGCCCCTCCCCCTGACCGTCTGTGTTACCACTGGTGGCATGACTACAACAGTTTGGGGAACCGCTGCTCCAGTGTTAGTAAAGAAGTAGGAATATCAAGGAAGAAAGGTCATTAAGACTTGTCCTAGATGACCCATTATACCAGTTTCTTGATCGTTGTATGACTTCTGGGAAATCTGCAAAATGGTGAAGTCGAGCAGAAGAGCCTTGGTGGGAGGCATAGCCTCTCTTTCATCTCTGTCTGCAGGGACCATTCCACAGAGCCTTCTTGGGAACTTAATCTTTCATATTCACCTCTGGTCTGTAGTTGTCTGGCAGATTAACCATTTCTCTGCTCAACTCCTTCAGAAGTTGCTGCAAATGAGAACTTTTTTTTTCATTACTTTCTAAAGGCTCCAGAATGTTGATGTGGTAGGGTCTTGATTATTTTCCCTACACTGCTGCGTGGTGGGTCAGGTCTTCACAGCTTTAATGTACAGGTGGCCTCCTGCTTACTGTGTATAAGAGTGGTAAGATTTTCTACTCATCTTTTTTGTTTTGTAGCTTTGTCATCTGCTTACGCTGCAGCTCAAAGCTTCCTAAGCTGCCTGATACCTGTACTGTCCAGCATGTTTTGAATAGCTACCATGAATCATTGTGACCTTGTTTATTTTTCTCAAGGCATGCACTGAAGTTGCATGAAAACTGATGGAAAGTATACCTAGTTAACACTTTCTAATATCCTTGGATAATAAAGGTTATAAGTTGTTTGTTTGTTTTTTAATTTAACAGAAAATAATTTTTGCAGAAACAAATGATTCTACTCACTTTGCAGGAAGAGTTAAGTTTGGAGCTGTAGCTGAGAGGTTTTTAAATCCTACTGTAGAAAGAGAGGTATCTAAAAATCCAGTAGTTTTACATTTGTAAACATAAAGTTTAAGAGGTAGTATAATACAGATTCCTAATACAACTGACCTTGAATTTCTTAGTATAGATACTGCAGTTTCCTCAGGCTACACTTTTACTAATGCATATAATAAGAACCGCTTGTGTAGGAGAGAAGCTTGGAGATCAGTGTACTATGCTGAATGTTTCCAACTATTTAAACTGTTTAGTTGCTAATAAAAAGAAAGGATTATTTTAATCACAGTGGGATGCAACACATGAGTTCTTGGTTTGTTGGACCTTTAAAAAGGTATATAAAATGTTAACGACGACTCTGTTTCAAACATTTGTTTCTCCTTCTGAGGTGCTTAGAGAAAATCCACATTATTTTAATCAGTTTCAGGTGGCATAATTAACATGTTCCTCTTTTAAATTTTGAGTTGAGTTTTGCAATACAATTGAAATACAACTATGTAAAACTTCTCCTGTTCATCTTGTAAGTCTTATTGACTTAGATTCATCCAGCCTCCTGTTTTGGTGCCTCGGTCGCATCAATCCACATAAAATGTATGCATTTTCTTACTTTTGCACATGGGGGTAAATACTTATATTTTGCTCCTGAACACTGCTTCCTGCCTGCCCAAAACCCTGTAGGGACTTGTGTTGTTGTGGGAGGGTGGGATGCTGACCCAGTCCATAGCAACTCATCAAAACTCCCTACGTGGCCCTCGGGCCCAAATAATTGCCCACCCCTGTTATAATTTCATGGGGAGGCTGCCCCCAGGAAACAGATGCAGGTTTTGGGGTAGGTCCTTGTCTGTACCCAGGCCTTTCCTGGCCTCAGCTCACTTTTAATCGGGCTGGATCCCACTGCCGAGGGTCCATGGCACCAAGACCCTAGGTTCTTGGACCCTAGCTCTAGCCCCTTGTGGGCCCCTAAGCTCACCCTTTGTGGGCTTGGGAACTATGCTCTCTGTCTTTGCTATCAGATATGCAGTTCTCTGACACACCATGACCTTCCCTCTGAACACATTTGGACACAATGCCTGAGGAGTGCTCTGAGCTGGGTGCCCCTGCCACACCTCAGTGGCCTCAAAATCCACCCTTTACAGCCACCCCATTTCTTTGGTCCAGAGAAATCAAAGCATGAGTGCCTACTTACAAAACACAAGTGCCTCTGTCAGGATTAATTTTACCCTGCAGTTGCACCAATGTGAAAAGTCTCAGGCACTTACCTTGTGTTGCTCGTGGTGCATAGCTTCCCTTCCACTCTTCTGGGGGACAAAGTCCTTTCTCCCAGGCAGTCTGGACTAGCTCATCCCTGGAGCTCTGCCTCCTGCAATTCCTACAGCCAAGCTGCCCCTTCTGGGCCAAGCCTTGGGTTTTTTGCATCTCTCCCTGGGTCACCTAACTACTTCTGCCCTAGGCCTGCCAATCACTTCCTACAGCTGGGGTGGGCAGCAATCTTATTAAGTCCCTTTTTGCCATTAAGTTTTTCAAGGGGCTGTATTGGCTAGTGGGCCTTGAGCTCCCTCCATCTCTCAGTAACAGGGCAGGGGCCCTGTTATAGTGGGGGCGGGGGGTCCCCGTGTATATTAGATCTGATGCGGATTCCAGATAGTCTGGAACCTGCACTGCGTGCAGTGTCCATCCCAGATGAGCTACAGTGGTCACCACATGTAACTTGTCTTGATCCAGCCCGAGCAGGTACTGCATGTAGCACAGTCTGTCAGGCCAAATGTGAGTGCTGTAGGTGCAGAAACCACCATGTGCAGGAGGGTCCATGGGTAGGAACCTACCTAAACTGAAGTGACAATTCACGGCACAGCAGCACCTTTAATCTTGCTCTTTTTGCTGTGTGCTTTCCCTCTCCTACTGTTGAATGGTCAAGAGGCAAGTAATGCCACAGTTTTTGCCTCTCAGCCACTCCGCAGCAGCAGAGAGGAGAACACAGTAAAAAGAGTGAGATTAAAGGTGCTGCTCTGCGAACTTCTGCCGCGATGTAGCCGAGTCCCTGTCTGTGGGTTCTATTCGGCGCACAGGGCAGGCCCCAGGTCAGATGAGTTTGACATCCCTGCTATAGCGAAACCTACCTCCTGAGATTGAAATAATTTTTTTAATTTAAATTTTCTGCATGCACGCGGGGATGAGGATGGGCAGGGTGGGGAAGGGAGCTGTTTTTTGTCTGTTGAAATCTATGACAAAAGTTCCTAAACTTCAAACTGTTAATAAATAGATTACCAGCAAATGTCTCCTTTCCTCTTTCCCTGGCAAGCATCATTAGTGGCTTACCTGCTTTTATAATTCACTCTTGACCCTTTTTGTGTTTTAGATTGCTGTATTTCTATAACATTTATGTTAATTAGGTGGAGTTAACCATAGATGGTTTCAGTATTGTTCATCACTGTAGAGCCACTCTGACAGTTTTAAGGCTAGGACTTTTAGTTTGAAAAGGAGACAGTTGAAAAGGGATATGATACGTCTGTAAAATCTTGAAGGGTGTGAACAAAGTGATCAGGGAACTGTTGTTCACCATGTCCAAGAATACTAGAACTAGGGGACTCTCACTGAAATTATCAGGAGACAGGTTTAAACCTAACAAGATAAAGTTGTTTTGTATGCAGTGTATCATTAGCCTGGCACCCTGGAGTGTACAGCAAGATCTTTTGAAGGGTGCTGCAAAGTGTGAGGAGATGAGTGCAGGCTCAGACTTTTCCCTGCCTGGCTTCTGCCCTGGTCTGCAATAAGGAAAAATCTATAATAAATAAATTAGTTTTTGAAATGGGGTGCTGCTCAATTCACAAAAGTTATGGACAGGTGCCTCGAGTTCAAAAAAAGTTGAGAACCACTGCTTTAGAGAGATGTGGTTCAATGTTCTCCTTCTATAGTATCCACTTCTGCCCCTGTTGGAGATGGGATACTCGGCTGTGTAGACCACTGGCCTGACCAAATATGGCACTTCTTTTATTCTGAATGCTACCCAATTTGGGTATTATTCCATTTCAGTCTACTTGCAAGTATTTTCATGATCCTCCTGGATAAGTCCTTATTATGGAATTTATATCTTGAAACATTTCTGTGTGTTCTGGTATGGATTTCAGCCTGACAAAAAAAAAAAACAACACATTTTTTACACTTTTTTTTTTTTTTCCCCCCCCTGACTAGCAAATTAGGTCAGTGGGCGTTGTTTAAAACTGTATCCAGATAACTTGCATTTCTTGATCTTTGGTGACAGACTGTCACTTTAAAGGTCTTATTGAAATCCATTCTATTAATTAGAAGAACGTCCATGCAAAGAGCTAGCCTGGGATTATTTCTGCCTCCTGACATCTTTAGAACAGGGTTTCTTAAATTTGGGGTTTTTTAATCAAAAACAGTATCATATCAAGTTATTGTTTACATTTTAGAATGATAAATGTCATTGAAGAATAATGTCACTGGGGAAATACAAATTTATGATTTACATTCATTATTTTGTTTTCATATAAAACTCAAAAAAAACTTTATAAGACATGAAAGTTAAAAAAAAATAAAATAAAAATAGTGGCACCAAATATGTGAAGAACCCCAATGCATTAGCCTTTTTGATTACAGAAGAATGGTTTTGTACACTATTTTTAATTAAATTTGGATATTTGTCATGAAAATATTTTTCCTGCTAAAGTGTATGGCTCTTCACAGGTTTTCTTTTTATGGGGCTTTTAAGCCTGCTTTGTATCATGGTTTTATTTCTGTGGGGTGTTTCAGATTTGTCTAGTAGGTTCTGCATAAAAGTGTGCCAAATAAGTTGATCCTAGAGACTCTCTTAAAATTAGTTGGGACAAAGCACCTAATTATGCTGTAGAGAATAATCTTATTGTCAGGGAGATAAATTGCACGATCTGCTAGATATTGGAGGTGGGACTTCAAAGACTTCTTCCCCCGTTAGGGTTTGTCTTACTGTCTGGTTGTGAGAGTATATACCAGGGAGTAATATATTAAAATGTCCTTTTTGGAGAGCTGGAAAAAGTCAAATAGGATCAGTGAATATTTTATCATCATTAACTGTTCAGTCAGATTTTTGTGAGGTTTCTAAGCAGCACTTTTCATCCATGTTTGCTGCTGATTTTACTTGATTCAGATATCTTTCCTCCCTGAATAGCTGCTCATTTTGTTTTTTTTGAGGAATGGGGGGGTAGTTATTGTAAATGTGTAGACATTCCTGTCCTAAAATATTTTTTTGGCTACTGATTATATAATTAATAAATTTATATGTACTTTTGTTTCCTTTTTATTTCTTAAGTTTTGTGGGTATTTACACAAACAAAGCCTGGGCTAGACTTTTTCCATATTTTTGTAGAGCAAGTTGATCCCATTTCCCCTTTTTATTTTAGATACTATTCTATTTTTTTCCTGTTAGTTTGCTTGAAAGGATGGAAGATGCTCCTTAAGCTGTTGTACAGGCTTGTTGAGTTAATTATTTAAAGCCACTCATAAATTAACCAAAACTTTTCCTATTTATAGCATCGATTGCTGTTTTTGTTAGCTTTCTTAGGTCTTAATATCCCACACTCTGCCTCTACCTTTAAGCACCTTTATTTCTGGGGGAAAATAAGCTCATAAAAGCTGAACAGTAACCTTAAGTCATTTTTGGACTTTTTTTTCCTCCTCACCTCTTTTGGTGGTTACACAGCCTAGCCTGCTGATCTTAGTAAGGTGGGTCTGGCTGTTCTTTTCTCTTGCTTTCTTGCTATTCTCTATTTTTAATGTACATTTGGAAAAATACTAAACAAGAAAAAAATCCTACACTATGTGTAATTATCAATTGTGCAGATTCTTTGCTGTGTATAATTTTCCTGCATTACCATCTCTAAGCCTCTGCTGTCTGTCATAGAATCCTAGAAAAAAGAGGCTGGAAGGGACCTGTGAGAAGGTTGTTTAGTTAAACCCCCTGCTTGAGGTGGGATCATCCCTGTCTGAACCATTCAGATCAAGTGTTGGTCTAACCTCAGCCAACATCCATGAGTTCTCATATTTCCTAGGACTTTGCAGTTACCTCAGTAACAGTCAATTCTTAGTGTCCTAGGATGAGTCTCATCTGGCCCTGTAAACTTAAAAATACTTCAACACTTAGCCGCCCTCCCACCCCAAAAAACCCCAAACAACAACAAAAAAACCCTTCCACTACTCGAAATAATCTATAACCTTTTCTTTCCCTATGTATCTTCTCCGCTATGTTTGCTGCCAGCTATTCTTGTCGTTTGATAGTTGATGTTATTCATGAAGACTGAAATTAAAAAACCATTAAATATCTCAACCTTCTTTGTATCTTCCATTATTAGATTGGTCTCCCCGTTCAGGAAGGGAATTATGCTTTCCTTTTGTCTTCCTCTTATTTCTAATGTATTTGTAGAATGCTTTTTTTTCTATTCACCTGTTAATTGCCTTGCTAGCTTTATCTCAATTCATGCCTTAGCCTTCTTGATTTTTTTTTTTTCTCTGTATGTCAATGTGTTATACTCTTTCACTCCACATTACTAATGTGGCTGAGTTTCCACTTGTAAGAATCCTTTTTTGAGTATTAGCTAATTGAAAAGTTTAGCCAGGCCAGTCTCATGCTACACTTCCCATCCTTTCTGTGCTTTGGGTTGATCTGATCTGGTGCCTTTAGTATGGTCCCTTTTTAGGTGTAACAGCTCTCCCGGACTTCTTTTCCCCATGGACTTAGATTTTAAGCCCTTTAAGCAAGGATTGCCTTTCTGTACATGCTTAGCAGGGTTACCAGTCCAAAAATGTTGGTTTCTTTTTCCATGGTTTCATAGCTGTTAAGGGCTGGAAGGGACCTTGCAGATCACCAGGTCCAGCTCCCCTGCACTTGGGCAAGAAAGATTGCTGGGATCAGATAACCCCAGCAAGATGGACGTCAAGACTTTTTTTTAAGATTGTCAGGGTGGGTGACTGTACCACCTTTGGGGAGAGCCTGTACCAAACCCTCAGCACTTGATTTGGAAAGAAGTTTTTCCTTATATGTATTCTGATGCAATCTTCAGTCAGTCTGTGACCATTATTTCTTGCCTTCCCCCGGGGGGGGGCCTTGGCAAATAGACGCCCCCCCAAGTCCTGATGTACACTCCTGATATATACTCCAAGTCTCCTCCTGAGTTTTCTCTTCTCCAGGCTGAACAGTCCTGAGTCTCTCAGCCTGTCCTCATGTGACCTGGTCTCTAGGCCTGTAATCATGAGTGTGACCCTTGTTTCTACTCTCTCAAGCCTCACATGCTTCCTGAAGTGTGGCACCCAGAATTGGATGCAGTACTCTAGCTGTGGTCTCACCAAGGCTGAGTGAGCAGGAGGATGATGGGCAATATATTTGCTGACAGTTGGCACCCCTCGTGCTCCGTGTCTAAGATGAAGAGAACCAATCCCAATTTTAATCCATTGTTGTTTCTATTATATAGTATTATGATTATTATTAAATACTTGTTTCATGACCAATAAATGTTAAAGTAAATAAGATGATTCATTTATCAATAAAAAGTACATTTCTTGCCTCTAACTTTTCTTCCTAATAAAAATATTAGCTGCTGCAGCAGAAATCTCTAGGGTGGAACATTTAAACAAAAGGAACAATATCAGATATGTCTGCATTTTGTTTTCCCTTAATACACTATCAAGATAACATAACATTGCTTGAATTGAGGTGGTCCTTGCAGCTTACATTAGACATGTACATATCATTGAAAAATATTAGTTTAACCTCCTCTAATTATATCAGTTAAACAATTAACGGATAACATAGCAGCTCAGAAACAGCTGCTGCTGGGAGCTGCTCCCAGGTCCCTTTGACTGGGGGGAAAGGGGTGAAAAGGCAAGCCCAGCCAGACAGAGCCCAGGTAAAAACCTGCAGCAGGAGGGAGAGAGCACCTGTGAACCAGCAGCTAATTGCTTACTTGATGAGTCAGTAGGCTACTCCCTGTTTTTCTTTTGAGCTATGGGTAGTAGTCCCCCCTCCACACCTCTCTCTTCCTTTCCCCCTGACTGCCCTGCTTCCTCCTAATGCCTGCTGGGGCATTGCATGCCACCCCAGCCTGTCATTACTACTAGGATTCTTTTTGCCAGAGGCCTCCAAGGATTGACACGGCAAATTGTCTGAGATGGTATCAAGTGAAGTTTAATAAATAGTAACCCCTAGACATTGTTACAGGTTTTCTCCCCATAATATGATCTGGCAAGTGACTCTTTTTTAAATGTTACAGCAGCAACCTTTGCAGGGACCAGGCCTTTGATTCTCTGTTGGGTGTGTGGGATGTTAGTTTCTGGATTCCTTGTTCAAATGAGAATTCCAAGGTTGCTGCTGTCTCAACAGTGGCAACACAACACACATGGTCTCTTTGTTTGTCCACTACTTCTGTAAGTCTTTCATCCTGAATTGTCCAATCCCCTGGCTCCGTGCCAACCATTCCTTCTATGGCGCACCAATCCCCTGGCACTGTGCCAGGCACATTCTTTCTAGGGAGATTGTTGTGCCTTGCTCATGAGGACTGTGCAAAACTGCACTGTTTTGTTTCAACTTCTGTTTCACCCTTTTTTGAAGGGACATGGTTTTGTTTCGCTGTTTCAAAGCACTGTTCCATTTTGTTTTGTCAAAACTGTTTTGCCCATAGGCTATAATGGGGAGCTATGAAAATGCTTATAACTTTGTCATTTCTTACCTGATTTGGATGATCATTGCAGGGATGGTGGCCCGGTCTGAGGTCATGAAGCCTGCTAAGTTTCAAGGAGATGGGTATGGTGGTTTCTGGGAAACTGTACCTCAAACTGTTCAAAGCAAAACTCCTATCACTTGCTGGCGGCAGCAGCAGCCTACTGTCATCCTGCGCACAGATCTGGGGGCCTGCATCCTCAGGAAGAATTTGGCACAGCCCTTGGGGAGTGCAAGCCCCCCGATTTGCACACAGGATGATAGCAGGCTGCTGCTGCCAGCTGGGGCCAGTGGCAGCATCAATCTTCCCAGTGCTCGGCATTGGCTGCCCCCAGCACCGGTCCCAGCCGGCACCGACAGCCTGCTGTTGCCCTGCATGCAGATCTGAGGGCACACGCGCCCCGGGAAGAGTCTGGCACAGCTTCGCAGCCCTCAGGTGACATGGGCCCCCAGATCTGCATGCAGGGGTTCAACAGGCTGCTGCTGCCAGCTGGGGAAATAGTCCAGAGCTGCCTCGGTCACCAGCTGGCAGCAGTAGCCTGCTGTCATCATGCATCATCTGGGGAACCATGCTTCCCAGGAAGAGCCAGGGGAAGTGATCAGAGAGCTACAAGAGAGATCAGGGAGCTGGGGAATCCAACTGGGAATTGGGGAAATGTTCAGGGACCTGAATATTTTTCCAGCCCCTAGTTCAATTCCCCAGCTCTCTGATCATTTCCCCAGCTCTTCCTGGGGGTGCGGGCCCCCATATCTGTGCTCTGGGTTCAGCAGGCTGTTGCTGCAGTTTCAGCAGCAGTCTGCTGAACCCCTGTGTGCAGATCAGGGGCAGGTGCCCCCCAGCAAAAGCTGGAGGAAGTGATCAGAGAGTTGGGGAATTGACCAAGGAGCTAGATGTCAATATCAGAGTAGTTCTTCCCCACTCTTCTGTCCTCCCTCTCCTTTGTTTCTGTTTAGCTGCAGGCAAGCCCTGTTTTGAAACTTGAAACAACTTTCTAAACATTTCAAGTGCCCTTGTTTTGTTTTGAAGCCTCTTGTTTCATTTTGATTTTGCTGTTTCGAGCTCAAAATGTGTCAAAATAGCTTTGAAATGAAACACCTGGCAAAATTTTGCACAGCCCTATTGCTCGCTTAGTGCCCAGTCACAGCACTCTCATCTATCTCCCAGTGCCACAGGAGGTGCTGTGTTCAATTTTGTTTAGTTCTGGGAAGGTCTGGATTATGGCTAAAAAGCCTTTAGCATAACTCAGTTTGTCAGCTGAACTGCTAAGCTAACTAGTTTTCACTGTACTTACTGATTTAAACAATTAATTACTTAACCATTCACATCCCTAGTTTATGCTTTTCTAACTACAGTAAAAGTTCTGCTAACCGGCATCTTACAAGCCAGTACGCTCAATTAACCGGCATGCCAGCTTGTAAGCTTAAGTGGAACTGGAAGTGCCACAGTGGGCACTTCCGGTTTCTCTGAGCCCCCACAACCCAGGGCAAAGCATCCTGTGCTGCCGAGCCCCCAAGGCCTGGGGGCATAACAGGCTGTGTGGGCCCCGCCTCCCTGTCCCATGGGGCCTTCAGGGCCCACAGTAGGAGCAGCAATGTGGCAGGAGGGGTGGTGGGATGCCCCAGACGTGGGAGAGTGGTGGACCAGGCCGCTTGGTTAACCGGCATATTTTGTTATCTGGCATCCCCCATTTCTGGAGGGTGCCGGATAACAGAGCTTTTACTGTACTTTAAATCCTTAACCCTAATAGTAAACTTGCTTGCTTATTCTGTTGTTACCTTTGCTAGGAGATCCATGCACTATCTCATCTCAGATGGAACTGGAAGAAGCCTTTCGTCTGTATTGTCAGCATAGAGATGAAGGGCTCATTATTCACGGTAAGCACTATGCAATTTGAGAGTTGTCCCTTAACTTCTTGTGAAGACTAGCAGTGCAGTAGATGTAAAGTGTGGCACAATGTTTGCTTATTTCATCCAGTATCCAGTTGCTAGCTGTGGTCTTTACTAGCTTTCAAGAGGCCACTTTCTCACCTACTAGTCTCCCTTCTCTTTACTGAATTAAATTTGTGGCAAGATTGGAGGGACTTCTTCCAGATCACTCTAATAATCATCTTGGCTTCTAAACCATGATGATGGGCATCCTTTGTATGCTTGTAATCTAATGTTGCCACAGAAGTTTATCCCTGCTCTTGTATGTAGTTTGAAAGCCTGCAAAACAATAATGAGCTTACTTCCTTATGGAGCAGAAAGATTTAAAGAGCTGTGAGGGTGATAGCTGCTCAGTTATAAAATTCACAGTCTGTTCTTTCTTATTCAGTTAATGTGATTAAAAATGAAAACAGTTAATTGAGTAGCTATAAAAAAAAAAAAAATGGAATTGAACAATTGTCACAAATAAAAAAAATAATTATTTTTTCCAAACTGAATTTTTGAGAAATTTAATGGCATTTTAGTCAAGTATAATAAAAACGAGTCTGGGAAAAAGTAATTTTAGGAATATGAAGAGGTTTAAGCTGTTGCTTTTGTCTCTAAGACTGAAAAAGGATGTAATCTTTGGAACACGATCAGCTGTGTTATGGCAGGGCTGATCTTTATTGACATCTACAGATGACATTAGGTGTGTTGGCCCACAAAGTCAGTTCCATGCCATTTCTGTGACCTCGGGGATCTGATCTTGCAGGAAAGAAACCCTACGTGCTTCCCCTAACTTGGGATGCATGTCTGCAAGTTGGGGAAACCTTCTGCTTGTAAAGGCACTGGGCAATCATGGTGTGTGGGGGGGAAACCCCTCTTCAGGGAATTTTTGCTGCATGTGAGCGGTAGTACCGGGGAGTAACTCTCACAGTGTTCCATGCTCTGCACTTAAAGATGCACCCCCTGTGTTGGGTTGCAGCAGTATAATATGGGCGTGGGGGTTATCTCTCTGCAGGGATTCCCCCTGTGTGTATCTGCAAGTACAGAAGAGGCAACTCCTAGAGGAGTTCCCTCTTCCATGTTTGCAGAATGTGCTGTGGAGGAGAAACATGCAGTGAATGAATCCCATGCAGGAGGATTCCCCAGATATGTCATACAGGTGTGGAGGGTGGAGTTTCCTACTCCATACTTACAAATGGCACCCCAACCTGGGATGTGGCAGCATACAATGTATGACAGGTCAGGGCATGGTCTCCAAGGATGGATGGGGTAGAACACTTATGGGAGTCCCCTCTACTCTGTGCTTGCAGACATATCCTGGGAATCCTGTGTATTAAGATGAGGCTCTAGGAGCTCCTGCCCAGGGTGGTACTCTCCTCCCATAAACAAATGGACATTGGCTGCAAGTATGCAGCATAAATTATGATTTGGGTTATTGTCCTTTAAAAAAAAAACTAGGCATGTGTGACACGTCAAAGGGCTAGTATGTCTGTTCACTTTAGTATTGTGCTGCTATAAACATTTTTATGGAAGCACAAAGGCAACATCCATTTTCAGCCTAAATGTTCTTATTGTATCCCAATATCCCAAATCATGCAACTGTATCTACATAGGTGTTTTCATGTACCTATGTGGAACCCCATTCAAAGAAGAGTGACTTATTTTGGGTTCCAGAATTGGAGTGTGTAGATCCAATTGCAGGTTTTAGGTGCTTTTTACTTACGTTAGCCAACTCAATGGCACCATTTTTCAAAAAAAAGGGGGGGGAAAAAAAGATGTACTGGGGCAAACTGATTTATTTCCTAATCAGCTGGTTTGCATAGCTGATCAGATGCTTCATAACTCCCATAAAATAGTTGTTTTTGAACTGAGCTCTTTTGATTGTGCTGGTACCATCGTCTCTGGCAAATTTCCAGCCATATAACTTCTTTTAATCTGGCAAAAATATCTTTAGCTATTAGGTCTCTGTTTCAGCTGGGGCTTTTTATTTAAAAAAAAAAAAAAAAAAAAAAAAAATTTGCTCCCATTTCAAAGATTAATTATAAAAGCTTTTGTCAACTACAGTTTTTTTTTACTCGGATCTACACCTCAAATTATATAAATGAATAATGCATTTATTCTTTGTGTCTTTTTGTCATTGTTCAAAGTAGCTCAATTGTTACATTTTCACTGGTACATTCTTAATGCAAACCGTGCTAGTTAGGTTGTATTTAATTTTTTTTCAAGATTCCTGAATCATATGTACTACCTTTCTCTCGTTTTTAAAGCACCTGCCCCACAATTTTGATTTTAATGGGATCTGAAAGGAGACTTTTTGGTAAAAGAGCACAAGTCCTTAAATTCAGGAAATCTGGGTGTTCTTTCTAACTTTCAGAGTCTTATTGACAGTTTGAAATGTAAAGCAGGGATAATTCTGCTTATTAACTCATAAGGTTGTGGCAAGATTATTAATGTTCATCTATTACTTTGATATCCTTGAATGAAAACTCCTATATAGCAAATGGATACAAGGCCCACTGAAATCAATTAGAGACTTTTGCCTGGCTTTAGTGAAACTTAAATCTTGAGCATACAGTCCAATTGGTGTAATGATCAGGCCTGTGATATTGGATCAATAAGCAGCTGATTTCTAGACATTAGGTTGCTAAGACTGAATTCAAGAATAATGTAAATTACAATAGTTGTGGTACTTCAATAAATATCTTCAATACTAAAAATACAATATTTTGTTTTAGTTTTCCCCAGCATTCCAGAGAAACCAGGCATGCCTTGTCCAGGAGAAGACAGTGAGTACTTGAAGTTTACCAAAGGGTCTTTTAAGAGCTTTAATGTTTATTTTATTGCTTTTGTCCATTTGTATGTAATGTAAAAGCCACTTGTATAAAAGACCATAACTAAAGATATATAGCTATATTTATTTTTCTATGCAGAATATAAAGTTTATGTAAAATCTAGAAGGTTTTATATTATAGTTAAAAATTATGTTTAGGAAGTGAAAAAGGTAAACCAAGTCTGACAGCATTTCAGTGCCACTCAGAATTATCACTGGTTTCCCATAAGGTTGCACTTAAGCAAAGCAAATTAATAGTCAGATAGATTGACATCCTTGCATACCGATAAACTTTGTATCTTAAGAGCTAGGGAATTATCTAAGGGACTTATCTAAGAAGATAAGTCAAATTTTCAGACTTATTTATAAATGCAAGGGCTGTCATTTTTGATAGCAGGAATGTATTTTGAATAATTATTTTTCATAATTATTTTATGGACTTGACTGTGCTGAGAAATACCCAATGTGTCAGATAGGATGAATAATTGGTAGGAAACATTGCTGTCTTCATTAAAAATATTCTGTAAATATTTAAATCTTTCAAAGCTTTGAGGTGTTGCTGTTACTGCTTGCTATTTTCATAGACAGGAAAAATATCTTGGATGTTGTGGTGCGGCAACTGCTGGTGCATCTTACCAAATTTACACTAAATTACTAAAGTTATGTATGAAAGTTACAAAGTAAATGCTGAGGTTTAGTTAAAGCAAATTGATGGGATAAGTCCAGTAATAGAAATTTCTGAAAAATTAAAATGAACTTGTTTTTACTTATGTTTCAATCCAGTAGTATAAGGCAGAATATATATTGTGACTGATGTGAAACCAGATCTTTTAACATAGGGCTACAATTCATGAATGAGGTAACTGTATACAGTTGGCAAAAATTAACAAGCTTTTCAAAAATCTAATTCAGTGAAGTGGATGTAAATTGTCTATATTTTAATGTACTAATTTACTGTAATCTGTTAACTTTTCCTTTGAGCTGTAGAAAATGGAGGCAGGTAGAACAAATGCCATATTTACTTAAATGTAAGACTTTTCCTCCCCAGTTTACATGGGGTGGGGTGAAAAACTCACATTTGCATACCAGATCCCCCTTCCCACTCCATTAAATACATTGTCTAACATTAAACTGCTGCTAGAAACCTCATGTGCTCAGTCATGAAAACCAACTATGAGGTTAGTTGATTGCAACTCATGCTGCATATGTCCATAAAACACATGGACTATATTGGGCCAACACACTGGCAACCTGCTAGAAGACTAAGTTAGTGCAACCCATCTGAATAAGATACAGTGCCCATTGTGCTCAGTCCCTCTCAGCATTGACTCTTTTTTGAAGTCATGGTGAACCATTACATCAAATACATTTCTACTTCCTCTTCACTCCCACAGTTGAGCAGCACCTTTTTTTTATCCTGTTTCCAGTTATTCCTATTTCTTCATCCTTAAATGTTTGGCAAACATCACTAAACTTCTATGTAGATGAGTGGCTTTGTTGTCTCCCCTCTTGGCCTGTCTCAAGAGATTAGTGTGGCCCCACCTTTCATGGGTGGCAATGGACCAGGCAGCCCCACACTTCATCTGCATTTAAATATTTGGAGGGTCCCAAGACTTGTTACAAAAGCACCTGGTTCCATTCATGAGTGAGAGGCTAATTCTCATGTAGACCTTTTGTTATCTGGAGTACACACATACACTGAGCAGTCCTGGGCTGTGAGGTCACCATGACTTGAAATGCTATTGTTTCTGCTGGGGCCCAGCCCAATTAACCTGTATCCCTGTTTATCATATAGTTTTCCATTTGCTGCAGAAAAATGTGGATTTTCCCTTTGCAGGCTGGTAGAGTTCCAGCCTGCAAGGGGCTGCTTGGGGTTGTGGGGAGCAGGAGGAGGGTAATCAGGCAGGGGGCACCACATGCAGCCAGACATCATGGTAGAGAGCAGCTCAAGCAGCTCCCTACAGGTAAGTCTATGGGGGCGCATAGGTCATGTGGCAGGGTGTAGGAGGGCATATGTGATGTATGTTGGGAGCATGGGGAGGCAAGTGACTTGTGCACCCACAGCAGGGCATGGGCAGGAGTCACCTGTGTAGCTCAGTGGGCAGGACCCATGTGGAAGGGCAGAGTGGGGTGGCAAGACTCGCTGTTGTTCCTGCAGCTGCTGCCACCGCTGCAGCCCTTACTCCAGTTGTGCCACCAGCAGTGTGAGCAATAGCAGACCGGACATGCACACACCCCTGCACTGTCCTCACCTCCAGCTGCTCATATGGCAGGCCATAGCTCTCTACTGCCACTGCTTCTCCTCTTAGGTCATGGCTTTACCCCAGAGGAAAGGTGGTATGGGGGCAGTGCAGGTGGCTTGAGGGGAGCAGTGGTGGTGGTTAGGCCCTGGCCGTGGGGTAGAGCTGTGGTCTTGTGCATGATAGGTTGATGGCAGGAGAAGGTGAGGATAGTGTGGGCTGCCCTGCCCCGCCATGTCTGTTACTTACGCTATTGACAGTGCAGCTGGCACAGGGGTTCTGGTGACAGTGGCAACAACTCTTTCTGCCCCATGCATGCCATGTCCTGGCTGCTGGGCCACAGTGGCCCCTCCTGCTTGTTCCCCTGTACCCCATATACTGGGAGTTGGGGTCTGGGGTCTGAGGGGAAGTGGGTTGGGAATGAGGGGCATCAACCAGACTGGGGGAACATAGTGGGGCTATGGTTTGGGTGAGGAGCACCAGCATATCAGGGCTGCTTAGTGCCACAAAGTGGTGTTGGGGGGGGTGGGGGCTGCAGCTGGACCCACGTCCTAGTGAGTGAAGAGGCAGGGGGAAGCTCTGATTTTTTTTTTTGATTTTTTTTATTTTTTTTTTATGATTGAAAAACCAAAATGTAACATTTAGAAATGTAACTTGAGATGCTCTTTAGATTTCAGAAAACTAAATAATAGAAGAATTTACTTTATTTTAATGATTGAGGCACTGGTGTAGGCTTCCAAATTGCTTTAAAATTGTCAATATATCTATAAAACATTGTGTTTGACTGGTACTTGTGTGTATAGGTATACAGTGTTCCTTCATTTTAATCATGGAAAAATGTGGGTTTTGGGGAGTTTTAATAAGAGTTTTGGATTTTTAAATAGACAACCTGGATCCCCAAGATAGTACAAACTATACCTGATAATAGTCCAAAACCAAAAGGTTTATAACATAACTATGTAAAAATGCTGCTCAGAAAGTATGCTCATAGCGTACTGAAATTTGCAGGGCCCCCGAACCTGCATGCGGGATTATGCGCCCCCCCCCATCCCCCCGCCTTACCCTCTTACCGTCACATGCAACTCGTGGAGTTGTGCTTAGGGAGGAAACGGATCCTAAGCAGGATCTGACAGTAAGGGGCTGAGAAGAAGCAGAGACTACAGGGGTAAGAAGTGGGGGGCAGAGAGCAAGGGGACCACCTGAGCCCCCAGCTGGTATTTTCCATGCTGTAGTAGTGGCAGGAGGAAAAATTCAAGACACCCCTTTGACCATAAATTTATACATTTTTCCATATACAGAATCTAATTATGGCAGGATTGTCTTCTATTCAGGGTCATTTTAGATTAGAGTAAATATGGTATCATAGTTTATTTCAAATTTCTTGATACTTGAGCTGCAAAGGATCAAAGAGCAAAGAGGCACTTAATAAATTAAATACAGATTTGAAGGATATTTTAGTGGTTTTTTTACAAAAATGAGTCTGTATCAAATAGAATTAAAAAAGGTAGTTGTACAATAGAGGAGAAAAATCTTTCCTTCTCTATAAGTTAATTTTAGAAAGGATGACGATATGTTTTGTACCTTGATTAGTAGTGTTTAGAAATGTAATTTAAGATGCTTTTTACATTTCGGCAAACTAAATCATTTTAAATAACAGATTTATTTGGGTGTCAGTCCCTTTTTAGTATTAAATGGAATGAGCTGTTTGAGAAACATTTTATCTACATATTTTCAGTTCACTCCCTTCCATATAAATGAGCATCATACTGACTTCACCTCTTGGTTGTATGGGTTGGGGGTTGTCAACTGAAAGGTCCCAATGGGCAGAGTGGGGTGAGAGCAGGGCTGCACAGTGAGAGAGGGAATGGAGCAGGGGCAAGGGCAGGGCCATGGGGTGGGTCGTGGGACAGTTGGAGCCCTGGATGGCTTGTCTAGGGGCACGGGTGGGCAGAAATGTGGGGTGCATGTGCTCTCTGACTTGTGTGTGGGGCAGAGCAAAGGCAGGCTGCCACCATTGCCTCGGGAACAGTGCACTGGCTGTGCCACGTCCCCTGGCCACCTAGTGGAGGGAGGCACATGGCATCATGCAGTAGGCCCATGCGAAGTGGCTAATATTTGCTTCGGTTTTGGATTTGGCCGATTTTTCAGGGGACAGTGATTTGATTTGGTGATTTGAATCACTGTCCCAAATCAATTCGGCCAAATCTGATATGGATATTCAGCAGCAGCCAAATCTCCAAATCGCCCAGGCCCATTGCCTGCTTGCCCAGGCTGGCAATGGCTGCCCCCACCCACCCCAGCTCCTAGTACTTGGAAAAGAAAAGCCCCAACTCAGTCAGGTGCGGGGTGATCCCTGCTGCCCCCCACTGCCACATGCTTCATGGGGGACTGCACGAGCCCCCCGACCCCTGCCCTCCCCAGCTCTGGCTTTTAAGAACCCCTCCCAGAACCCTTCCCCCCACACTCACTGTTTCTTCTGGGCAGGGGGGCGATCCCTGCTGCCCCGCTCTGCATGAGCTCCCCGAAGCCTCGAGCCCAAGTTCTGGGGTTTTTCCTCTTTCTTTTCTTAAATGTCTGGAGCGCAGGGGGGAGCTGGGTTAGTGTGGGGGGTTGGGGCTCATGCAGAGACCCCTATGCAGCATTGGGCAGTGGGGATCACCCCCCACCCGGCAGCACCTAGTGGGTCTGGCCCTTTTTTTTTTTTAAAGCACTGGGAGCTGGGGCGGATGTGGCAGTCATGGGGGGAGGTCTGGGGGAGCAGGCAGGTAGGTGTTAGAGGGGTTGGGGGAGCAGGGAGGGTCTGGGGGCTGGCAGGGGTCCCCCCCATGATCTCCTTCAGCCCCCCCCCCCACTTATCAGCTCGTAGTCCGGCTGCAGCAACCTGCTGCAGCCACCAGGGATTGTCCAAATCACCAAAGCGCTCTGAATCTTTTCTGAATAGGTTCAGAGAGCTATGAATCAATTCAGACCTTTTATTTGGTCCCCTGATTCAATCAGATTTGGAAATTCAGCCACCAAATCGGGCCAAATCTCCTCTGAATCGAATCAACACCCGAAGCTTTGCACAGCTCCTGGTGCAGTGGCAGTGGGCTGCAAAATGGCAGCCCACCTCTGCTCTGCACAAAAATCTAGGGGGCTCAGGTCTTCTATGCCTCCCTTGTGGTGTGCACAGTGGTGGGGACCCCCCCGCACCACTGGACAAGCTACTCAAGGGTCTAGCCATCCCACAACTTGCCCTGGGGCCCTATTCAACCCAGGCCCTGCCTCTGCCCTGCTCCCTTCCTCAGCATGGGGGCATCAGTCTGCCCCGCCCCATGCCCCTTCCCTCCCCCCTGCCCTTTCCCCTTCACAGGCTTACCTGCTAAGCATTGCTCCACATGCTGTTGGGCTGTGTTCCTGGACTCCTGCAGAAGGCTGTGGCTGTGTCTGTGACTGCTCACTCCTTCCTCCACTTCTGCAGCCCCTCAGAGCCTGCCCTTGGGCTGTCCTCTGTGCTGGCGCTGCTGCCCTGAATTTGGTGGAGGCTGAACCCTGTTAGCTCCATCCTTCCACTGACTTTGTTCAAGGCAGACTCTTCTTGCAGGTTGTATAATTTGAAAATTACTTATTCTTTCAGCAAAGTACAGCAATTATCCTTTCCTAAATAAACCTTGCTCCTCCAAAAAGCATCAGATTTACATGCACAGTTAGGAATGGAATCTTTTTTCTGCACAAGAGCATAGGCAAAGAGTAAGCTTTCTTGCACTGCTTTTTTCCATTTTTTTTTTCATTCTGTTTTTATAATGATCTCATAAAGCATATGGATAGTTTGGTATCTATATAGCTTTGATCTCTTTGAAACTGTCATAAAAAAGGATCAGTGCAATGATGGGAGATTGGTGGATTGGGAGATTGAATGATTGGATTTGGTGATTAGATGGTTGTTGAATAGTTGACACTGTCATTGCCAGCCTGGGCAGATTCTGTCACCAGCATTTTTTGTTTTGCTGTATTCCATTATCAATCTTTACATCATTCATCTTCTGAAATTGTTGTTTTTTTAATGAGTAGGCAGCTGTTAGCGCTTATTGGTTTGTTACCGTACAACTAAGGGTGAAACCAAGTCTGGTGTGTGTAGATTATTCAGTTGAGGATCTGTTGCCATTCCTGAAGTGTTTTTCAGTTGCTTGAATAGCTTCAAAATAGGAAAGATGCACTTCCCTTATGTATCCCCATTTCAGTGTCAGAACTCAGAGGAGTCTGAACCCACAGAATTGTACAAAGATTTTTAATGCACTCCAGCTGAGAAACAGTTGCATTCTCTATGAACAGAGGATACCAAGTTATAATATTCTGTTTTGGCAAAAAAATAGTGTACTGGTTCCTATTGTTGATAATATTATATTGAAGGGAATAAGAAACATGAAAATAATTGGAATATGAAGATAACTGTTGTCGGATCAAGAATTAGGCACTGAAAGTAGGAGACAGACTCCTATTGGCTTCAGTAGGCTTTAGAACAGGCCTTTGTCAGTGGACATATCTGATTCTGCAAAATGCCTATTCAAAGTTTCAGGACAGAAACATTGAAGGGAGCATGATCCAGAAACTGGGAATTAGGGCCAGGTCCTAGTTCTGACATTATCCTGCTCTGTCTTTTTCTGTTTCAGCTCTCTGCATCTGTAAAAAGGCAGTGCTTCCTTTTCAGTTCTCAAAAACTAATATTTAAAGTATGTTTTAATCCAAGTAGAGGAAAGCATCTCTGAAATACCTATTTCTCAGTTTTCTGACTTGTATGACAGTACTTTTACACTTCCTAAAAGTGTAGGAACTGACTTGATCCACTTGTTTCTTTGGCTAATTGCAAAAGGTGTGCTAGTTCCAGTATAGGATTATGATGCTGGCTGTGATTATGATACTGAGTGCTGTCAGGAAGAGTACTTAAATTGTATTATCTTGGATTTATTATGAATCCCAGATGAAATTGTGTGCATCTACTGGATTTACTCAAATCAAGATGATTTTTTTTCTCCACCTCTCTTCCCCCTTACCCTCAGGCAGCATGGTGGGGCAGGGAGAGGGGAAGCCTTGCCTTGGGCTATTCAAATCCAAGACAAGCAGTAGCTCAGCTCCGGCTTTGGCTCGGGGCTTGGGGTTGAAGCCAGAGCTGAGCTGCCACCTGCTCTGGGCCAGAATGGTTCCTTTTGTGGGGGGAGGGGACACGCAGCTGGAAGAAGTGCAGGGAAGACTGCCAGGAGGTGTGTGTGTGAGGGGATGGGGACAGACAGACTTACAGGCACAGGGGGCAGGCTGCATCTGCTCCCCACTACAGCTTGCCCCCTTCCCTCTACTGCCTCCTCCCCCAGCTTCCCCTTCCACTCCTTACCTTCTCCTGTGGAGCCTGATTCCTCCAGCCCTGACTTGGCCTGGCTATGAGCTGCTGCAGCTTCTTCCTGGTGGGGCCAAGCCAGGGCTGTTCTGCTGTTGATTGCCCTAGAGGAGCATGAGTGCAGCTGAAGGTAAGGGGGAGTGTGGCAAAGATTGGGGCAGGGCAAGTGCAGGGGGTGGGGGAGGTAGGGAATGAGTAGGGGGCAGGCACAGGCTCAGGGGATGCAGGGCAAGTGGCAGGGTTGATTGCGGCAGAAAGGTGCATGGTGAAGGGACAAGGGCAGGCAGAGGGAAGCAAAGAGCAGGGGTCTGACTCCTCACTGGGGGGGTGTGAAACGGGCTGTATTCAATTTCAGATTTGACCCGAATTGGGGACAGTGATTCCATTTATTGGCTTGACCACAGACACAGCTTTAAATGTTTTAGCTACATACCTCGAGGTACCAGGCATGACTCGTGAATGCTGCAATGCTGGAGTGGATGGAGTGTCCCACAGCGGTGCAGGGGGCTCTCTGTGTGGTCAGCAGCAAACCTGAAAGTGGACCGGAAGTACTTCCAGTCCAATTTTGGGTCCATTGCCGGCTGCACCCCCACCCCCCTGCACCCTCTTGGCTTGGCGATTGGGTGCAGGGGTACCCCAGGTGCCCCCCCAGATCCAGGAAGTACCAGTCATTGAACCAGGGGGGCTCCTCGTGTTCCCCAATGGACCCAGAAGTGGACTGGAAGTGCTGCTGATCCACTTCTGGGTCTGCTGCTGAGTACACTGGGGAGCCCCCTGTGATTCTGTGGGATGCTCCATCTGCCCCAGCATTCATGAGCCACCTGGTACATTTAAAGCTATCATAGTATCATAGTACCTGGGGTCAGAAGGGGCCTAGAGCAGGCCATCTAGTCTGACCCCCCGCCAATGGCAGGAAACAAGTGCCAGGGTCACAGGACCCCAGCCAAGTACCTATCTA